>PVJX010011140.1:11163-54574 GCA_004027295.1 Dolichotis patagonum | reverse complement strand
GACTTTATGGTAAGCATGAGTCCCCATCTCATAGCTTCGAAGTCTTTCAAAGTTTTAAATCATCAGTTGGAATGGTGTTATCCTGTTTTGTTTGACTATATCATACGTGATGATATGAACAGCTGTTTTGAAGAAAACATTATGACAGCTATTGCTGATTTAATATTATCCTTCTTAGAAGTCCTACCATGCTCTTTTTGTTCTACTACCGTTGGTTCTATCTACCACATTGTGTCTTATTGGAATTTGAATATGTGTGATAGTTCAAACAATTTTTTTTCTTTTTTATCAAAAATGAGATATTATAGTACCCATTGATCATTTTCTGTTATTGAGTTCAGAAAGCCCTGTAATTCTTTCACTCTATGCATGGCTTTATACTATTGTGTTATGTTTGAGATTATTGTATTTGAAACTATGCTCAACTATAGCAGAGTAAGAGATATGGTGTTAGGTACTGTTGATGTCCAGTTGACTGAATGTAAAGTACTGTGTTGCCTATGTTGTCCTGTTCTGATCTGCTCTGTACTGCCCCCTTTTGTTTTATTCTCTTTCAAATAAAAAAAAATAAAAATTAAGCAGAACAAAGCAAAACAGTAAAAACCTTGGCCTTCAAAGAGAAGACAGACGGAAATCCCCCATATTTGCTCTACTGCATACGGTCATCCTCCCAAGAGATGCTCAGACCGCTGGCCCCTAGTTGCTAATGGGGTGTGGGGGGGTATGGGATGTTTGATTCTCAGCCCGCAGCCCGGTAGGCTCATGGGAGACACTGACTGGTGCTCTTCCTGGCTTGCCTGTGGCAGCCGCTTACCAGGGAGCAGGGCGTGCTGCTTTCTTGCTCAGCAGCCTATGTTCCAACATGGCTGGATCTCGGGAGACACTTGAGGCCAAAAGGGACAAATAAGTAAAACGCTATCTCAAAATGAATAGAAAGGGGCAGGGATGTAGCTCGGTGGTAGAGTACTCCTGGGTTCCAATCCCAATACCGAATGAAAAGAAAAAAGAAAGGTAAATTAGAAGCAGGTACTACAAGGAAGAAAGAGAGGAACTTAACTTGGTTTCTTGGCAGGGCCCTTAGGGACAGAATGATCCAAGGTCACTCAAGCATGGGTGCCTTTTGACTCAGCAAGATGCCCAGGAAACATCTGAAAACATGATGATTCTGGCAGGGGAAGTTGTTACATCCCCTGGGGACTCGTAAGCCCAAATAAGCACCATCTTCCTCTTCTTCCTCCTTATGAAAAACATTTATTAAACAGCCTAATTATTAAACAAGGCAGGTGGAAGAGAAGTGGGAATTGAAGGACAGAACCAAGCTTTTTAGAAAGCCAGAAAAATGACTCGGTGCGTAGAACACCTCATGTGGAGCACAAAGTGAGTGTTCCTGACCCAGCCAGGCACATTGCTAAACCTGCAGAGGAGAGATAGGAAAACAGACCGCTTTTTTTTTTCTCTTGCAATCACAAATATCGTGAGCTCAGAACTGATCTGCCGAGCCTGTAGAATAAATCCCAGGGATTTATTCTCCCAATAAGGCCAGAGAACTGACAGGGTCACAAGCAGGAATAATATCTGTTCAAGTCCATATTTAGAATATTCTATATGTGAAGGCATTTTATTAGCAAATCAACTAGACATAAAGTCCTCAGGTTAAAAAAAATATAGTCCCTATTTTTTAATCTAAGGGTGGAGCATAGAGTCTGACATAGAATAAATGCTTTCTAGAATGACAGGGAAGGCAGGAGCTGAGTCCTGTACAGTGTGCACTGCACTCAGAGCCCAGCACTATGGGAACGAGTGACCATATGCATTAATGCATGAGAAATGCAGTTTCCGAAGTATTCGGGAAACAAAGCATGTGCTTTGCAAGCAGTGGCATCGTTTCCCCAGTGATTTGAACAGATGTGTTGTCTTCTTCATTTCCCCACATGACTCCAGAGATTCTGGACCAGGAATATGACTCTGTGGTAGAGCACTTGCCTGACATGCGCAAGGCCCTGGGTCTGATCTCCAGTCCAGTACTTCAAAGAAAAGGGAAAGGAGAGGGCAAGCTTTTGCTAAACCAGTCTGGTTGCTAGAACAAGACATTTCGCTGACATTTCCTCATCATGAGGTACCAGACAATCCTGAGCCTCTAGGGCTGCCTAGACATTTTTGGTCTCTGTCAGGGCCTGGGCTCCTGAAATAACTCTGGAGTCTAATGTTCCTCCAGCTCTCCTGGCCTCTCCCTTCTCTCTGGACTCCCTTGGCTCAGCAGCTGCCACCCTCTACCAGTCCAGCAAATCTCATCTCTCTCAAGTTCACACGGTTACATACAAGTACCTCTGCAGGGCTGGGGTGCAGCTCCTAGGCAGCCTTAACAAGGCTCTGGGATGGATCCATCACATGGAGGCAGGGCTGGGACACATCTGGAGGAGGTGGTGGCCAAGGAGATACACCCAGTGTATGTGAAGGGGGGCTGAGGTAGTTACAAAGAGAGGCGGGAGCTTTAAAACCCGAGTCCTGAGTGGGGACAGGGTGGGGGGCATCGAGCTTTCTTTCCCACTCGAGTGGACAACAGACCTGGGCAGGCTGCATATCTGGGACCAAGGTGCTCCCTTGTATCTGTTACCTTCACAAATACGAACAAATTGCCTGCTTCTAGATGAGAAACTGAAACTAGGAAAATCAGGAGACTTCCTGACCAGCCCCTCCAGGCTGAACTGGCCATTTCTCCTCCAAGCTTCTCTCCTGGGATCGCTGTCTTGGTATTTATCACATCGTGAGATATTTACTGATACCTTTGTGTACTGCCTGAGGAAACCAGACAATCCTGAACCTGAGGGCAGGAACTGTGTCTTTCATCTTTATACTTCTCAAGGTTAAAACCTTCCAGAAGAATCTACTGGTGACTTGCCCAAGAGCCCCCAGCGCACTCATGGCAGGGTCAGGACCAGAAACAAGATCAGCATCTCTGCTGTTCCACCAGGAAACTTGTTTCTCTCAGACCTCACTTCCCTTTGCTCCACTTTTCAGGAAGGAAATGGGCTATGGACCTTGAAAGGTACAAATCACGCATTTGGTAGGTTTATGGACTATGGGAAGAGTTTTTTTTTTTAAACAAAAGCCTTTTGGGCTGGGTGTGTAGCTCAGTAGCCCACATGTGCTGAGCAGTCACGAGACCCTGGGTTTCAACCCAGGCACACCGCATGCATACACAGTCATGGACAAAACCCACCAGCCTTTTCTTCTTCTCTCTTGCTCTCATCAGGAACACAAGGCTGTCATTCAGAGCTGAGCTGAGCTGGCATCACATCTGTAACCTGGATCCGGAAATAGCTGAACTGATCTCTTTTCATAGAGGAAGTCTACGTCGGGATCTGAAGGTGGAAATATCCAGGATGGCTCCCTGCTCCTCTCCTACCCGCTCACCAGGTATGAGCAAACTCAGTGAAGGAATTTGGGGAATTCTCCACTGAGTGAAAAAGTCACCACCCTTTCTGTCTATTTGTCAATGAACATTTCCGTTCAAGATACATATGAAAACAACCACAAATTATTATGTACATTGTGTTTTGTTTATTTGTCTTTTGAGACAAGTTCTCATGATGTAGTTCAAGCTGGTCTTTACTGCACCATGTAGCCCAGGCTTCCCTCAGATGTATGGCAATCGTCCTGCCTCAGCCTCCTGAGTACTGGGATAACGAGCATGCACTGCCACATTCAGATTTTTTTTTTTTGTTTTCATTTTGTGGTGCTGGTAATTATATGAAGGGTCTTGCATGTGCTACATGATCTACCACTAAGTTATATCCCAGCCCTGTGCTTCTCTTTAAAGCATTTACACTCATATTATGAAGCTCTGTGTTTCCCTGGTTTTAATGACCAATTTCTAGAAATCCCTCAAAAGTGTAGACATTCATCTTCAGGTGTTTTGGAAACAGTGCAAGGCCCCGGGTTTGATGTGGATGTTTGGGAATAGTGTGGATGTTTCAAAGGGGAAAAAAGAAAATTTCACTTCCGCCATTGCCAAACCATATAAAAGTGACTCTCACACCAGTGAGGATAGTACAGGAATTAACAAAGGTTTTTTTTTTTTACACCAAATCTCTCTATAGCACCCAGGCTAGCCTCAAACTCACAGTGATCCTCCTGCCTCAGCCTCCTGAATGCTGGAATTACAGTCATGTGCCACCATGCTCAATAAGCAAAGTATTTTCCTGGCCATTTTTGCAAGTATCTAAAATGAAGCCTGCCACAGAGAATGTGTTTAATAAAAATGTGTTGAATGACTGGAGTGGCAAATGTATTTTCACCTTTCTTCCATCCTTTCTTTTTATACTGGAGATTAAACTCAAGCTTGGGCTCTACCACTGAGCTATACTCCCACCTTTTTTTTTTTCTGGTGTTGAGACTGGAATCCAGGGCCTCCAGTTCCTCTTTTAATTTTAAAAATACTCTTTAGACTTGATGTAAAAGCTTAAAAAAAACCCTTAGAAATATAAAAAATGAAAATCTACCTTTCCCTGCATCCTATCCTCTTCAGAGGCAACTGCAACAGCAAGCAGAAACACTGAAACGACACCCAGGATTTGGAGGCAGATTTATTTATGTTGATGGGCACTGATCGGGATCATTTCCAGAATACCAGGCCCTGATCTCTGGTAGTCTTTTAACTGGTAACAAGTTGTTTTTCTTTTAACTTTTCTAGAGCTTTGTGGCTTGTATGCTATATATCTACAAGTGCAGGCCCCTAGTCACTGCCAATGATCAAGGGTAGGTCATATCTAGGGATGATTTTTTTCTTTCATAGCAGGACCCTACAAACTTTTATTCTCTTCTCAGTACAGGTAGGGAATGGGAGATCAGGGCCAGTGACAAAAACACTGAAGCCTGGGCTGGATGCAGGGGTATGGGTGCCAGCCCAGTGGCTCAAGTTTGTAGAATATATCGTGGTGGCAGATCTGGGAACTGGGGTGGATGTTTCTGTCAATCAAATCCCCAGAGCCAGCTTAGGCTTCTAGACCAGTGGCAGGGTTCCAAACAGCAGCAGGAAGAAGTGTGCTGTGCATCTAAGTCTCAACCCTGCAGGAGAGTTTTGGCCAAAATAGTTTTGTCCAAGGTGACCACAGCACACCTAGCCTATCAGACTTCATTCCTAACAGAGCTGCTTCCATCTGTAAATAGAGACTACTCAGCATCTGTCAGGGGGTCTGTTTTTAGAACAGTTCATCCCAGTACAGCGTGTGGCACTTGGACAATTAGGTCTGAGGCAAATTTGTCAGCTTTCTTGATCATAGGACAGTGGCTGTTAAACCATGGAGGCAAGAGGTGGGATGCAGCTCTTAGAAACTGGATCCAAGTATTTACACAGGTAGGCCACTGGGCTCTCCCAGGAGCTGACAGTCTAAGTAAGCATCATTGTTTTGTGAACTTAAGGATCTAGATTTTATAGAGATCAGCATCTCCCATAAATTTGCAGTTTTTTCTTGCATCCAGTTTCTGCCAGCTATTGTAGCAGAGTGTTTGTGCCTTCTAGAAGGCAGCTTGGGTATCATCAATCATAAAGAGCAGTCATCTTCTCCAAAGATGGTAAACAAATTTTTAAATCTCTGGGAGATTGAATTCAAGTCAGTTAACCTTTGAGTCCAGAACTGGGGTCTTTGTGAGGAGGAGCTGGCTGACAGGAGCCAATCGTAGGCAGAAGGTGGCATTCTTCAGGTCCAAGCAGGTGTTCCAGCAGGTTGTGGGTAGCAATGTATATGGAAAGCAGGCAATGTATATGGAAAGCAGGCATGGTGGCGTTGGCAACTCAGAGATCTTGAACTGGCTTTACAGGCAGGAGAAGTGTATTTCAGCAATTTGACAGTCTATAAGCATTTTGAAGTTTTGAAACCTCTGGATGTCTGGTTGAATTTCTAGTTGAGTCTCTTGTGGCATGAGATACTGTTTGATGCAGGTGGGAGTTGCCTCAGGATAGGCAGGTGGTTGATGACCCTATCTCAAGGCCCAGGGGACAGTGACAGAATTGTGGTGTTGGTAGGGACAGAGAAACAGGCTGAATCAGAGCAGCCAAATCTGTTGTCAGAGCTTCCCTAAAAATATTGGGAGAGTTCCCAAACCCTTGTGGCAATTGAATAACAGTCAAAAAAGGGTGTATAGGTTGGGAACCACAGAATGTAAGGTGATGGCTTCATTGTTAATGGCACAGAGATCTTGCCTGAGGTGATCAACTGTCTATCAGGATCTTAAACTGCTGCATGGCTAGATACCTGTTTGTGCTTCCCATGACATCTGATAGTAATGGAGGTCAGGGTGAGGCAGCATGGTTGATGGCCAGGCCCGGAGGCAAGTATTTAGCCTATACCTCTGAGAAGAGAGTTTTCAGAACTTCAGGATTGTGGTTATCTGACTCAAGATGATGTAAGCATCATCTTTTTATTGGGGAAGAGTTAAAGTTGAAAGTGCAGGGTTAAATGAGAAGGAAGGTGACTGGCTTGTTTGTGAAGGAAATGTCCTTCCAGGCTGCAAGTTTGTGCCTGGCAAAAGAGGCAAGAAAGAGAGTCCCAGTTGTCCCAGTGATGGTAACTTTTTGATAGGGGCAACTTTAGAAGGTAAAGAGTTCTGTGCCACTGTCTACCAGGAAAGTCACAGGTTTGATCCCAATTTTTACAATCTTGAGTTCTTGGGGGCCCAGTTTGATAGAGCTCAGTCTGTCCTATCTATTGAGACCTGACAGGGCCCAACTCATTTGTCAGGGTTGACAGTCCAATTTTTCCTCAGTCATACTGTGGAACTCAGACCAAATTATTGACAGTCATCTCAGATGGGCATTAGATAACACCATCTGACCAGGATAGGCAAGTCTCCAGTTGAGGGGAACTGTGCGACCAAATGCAGGCAATGGCTAGCTGTAACCAGTTCAATTGCCTGGAAGTAGACAAATTGGGAGCAGGGAGTGATGTTAAGGTGTTGGCAGCAACTGTAGCCATTGAAGTGGGTACCATGGTGGAATTCTCAGGAAGTATGGACCTCTTCTCTCTCTCTCTCTGTCTCTCTCTCTCTCTCTCTCTGTCTCTCTCTCTCTCTCTCTCTCTTAAGATGCAGGGAGCACTTTAGTTTCATTTTTAACTGTAAAAACCATTTTTCCTGCAATCAGGGACTGTGAGTTTTAACTAATTAGTGCCCATCCCTGACTTCCTATGTGTGTGTGTTGTGATAACCTTGAATGATGGTATAACAGACAAAGGGTAGTTGCCTCTCAGAGAGAGACCATTCAGATGTCCATCTGGCCACATCCCTCACAGAAATTGAAGCAAGATTTAGCTAAAGAGGGTGGAGGGCCTCCATTATACCATATATTGATAGCCACAAAACTGTAGGTGAGGACCCAGTCAGCCAGTGTGACCAGAGCTTCCCAGTTTTGGTGCACAGACAGAGCAGCCTATGGCTTACACTGTCTATTCCACTCACTCCCCTTCCCTTGAAGGTGGTCCTGACTAACAAGAGTTGATCAGATTCCCCTTCTGCTCAAGCTGAGAAGGACTGACAAACTAACTGGGGTGCCCCCTGGGTGTTTTACTGGAATCAGGCAGTCAGGCAGACAGATTGTGTCCTCTATTCTTTGGGGTCTCATGTGAGCCACTTGAGGAGGTAGCCAGGAATCCTCCTCTGGACCTCTGAGGGGACTTTACAAATCCTGATGACAGGATGACAAATCCTGTTCCCACCAGTCCCTGGAAAGGTCCATTATCCATCTGAGAGGGTCATGGCCAGAGCTCAGAGAGATCAGCATAGTCAGTCTTCTCAGCTGTTGTACAAGATATAATGACAAACAGAAACACGGAAATGATACCCAGGATTTTGAGGCAGATTTAATTACATCAATGGGCACTGATCAGGATCATTCCCAGAATATCAAGCCCTAATCCCTGGTGGGCTAGGGCATATATAAAATAAGCAAGCAGGAAGTACAGAAGCAGAATGGCTTGTCAATTGGGGATTGTTTTATACAATGTGCATCCCAGTGACCAGCTATGCATCACAGTAATCATCACAGTCATTTCTAAGAAACAGAAGAAGTAATCATCACAGTCATTTCTAAGAAACAGAAGAAGCCAGAACTGGCACAGGAACTATCACCTGAGCAACTAAGAAATATACTGGCTGTGGTGGTGGTGGGGGGGTGTTCTGATACATAATCACTAGCGACAATTTGATGTATAGTTCTATTATAAAAGTGGAGATATTTTATGAGTATTCATTTGTTCCTTATTTTATATTGTATCTAGATGCCACATCCCTATTAACAGACTCTGTGTATCTGTTAGCATTGATGGCAGACATTGTCACTGCTGTGTGTGTCCCCTGGAGTCTCCTCTCATCTGCATATAGGGCAGGCTGATTTCTGACAGTGCAATGCCTCCAGGTTGCTGAACTGGACCCTTCTACCTCTAAAACAAGTTGGTCCAAGGATGGTTGACTGAAAGTACCTGTGAATTAATGTGCCTGTGGGAGATAGCCTTTAACTAGTGACTCAGACAGGTAGAAGTACCAGGCATGGTGGTGCATGCCTATAATCCCAGCACTGTGGAGGCTGAGGCAGAAGGATTGCCATGAGTTCATGGCCACCTTGAGCTACATAGTGAATTCAAGGCCAGTCTGAACTATGTAGCAAGTATAAACTAAAATAGAAGTATAAATTAGATGCAGTGGTACGTGGCTGTAATCTCAGCTACTCAGGAGGCTGAGGCAGGAAGACTGCAAATTTGAGCTCTACCTGGGCAATTTAGGAACTTGTCTCAAAATAAACTTAAGTGGGGGTTTGGAGCTGAGAATGTAGCCCTCAGGGAATTTTGTTCCTTTTCTGGGGGTGGGGTTGGTGACAGAGCTTTGCTATGTAGTTTAGGCTGGCCTTGAACTCATGATCTTCCTGCCTTAGGCTCCCAAGTGCTGTGATCACAGGCATGCATCACCATACCCAGCAGGTTTTGTCACTTTTAATATGAGCTTCAAAGACACAAGCATATTTCTATCTAAAGGAAGATTACTAAGTGCTCTCTGTGAGCTTAAAAAAATGTAGGAATACAAATATCTTGTCTTTCAACCTCTTGGCAAGGGTGATTTGAAGGCATGTGCTTTGAGCTGTTTCCAATTTCCTTGAAAGATTACCCTCTACTTGTAGTTTATGGCTTAATCACATACTCTTTATTGGCTGTCAACTCTTTCCTGTGTCACTTCTCATTTACTCATTTACTCTTCCCAAACATGCATCTTGCACCAGGCTTAGTCACAAGGTCTACTTCAGTGAGAACATAAACTAAGACAGCACAGACACTCTCTGGCTTGTTTCATTATTTTCTTATTAATAGCCAATTAGTTGTTTGTGGGTTCTTTTTAGTGCTGGCAATTGAACCCAGGCCCCGTGCATGGTGAGCCTGTATTGTACCACTGAGCTGAATCCCCAGCCCTGTGATTTTTGATAGAAATAAGACTCCAATAAAATCTTTACCCGTGTGGTTTAAATATCACCACATATTCCTGAATTATAAATGCTGGCTCAAAGAAACTTCATATTAGGTATTTAGAAGCTATTGCCAAGCTGCTTCCCCCTCATCCCCGACAACTTTATTAATAACATACTTACCAACAGTTTACCGCCATGCCCTTTGACCCTTTCTCTTGCCGACACTCCATATTACAAGCATTTTCATTTTTTCTGATCCATTACACAAAAGTGTTTCTATAGGCTTGTATCACATTTTACTTTGCAGTTCTTAGATGAATTAAGATAAACATTGCAGCCCTTCAGGTGGTTACCATTGATGGGAAGAAAACACACACACATGCACTCCTGGTGCAGAAAAACACTGGGTTTGTGTTTAATAGCTGACAATGCACAATCTCATCAGCAGTGATTGCACAGAGCAAAGGTGAATATGCAGCCTTCCCTGTGCACCGGGCCTTGGTGGGGCACATGGTACACACAGGGAAAAGTCCAGGCCTTGCTATGCCTTAGCCTTACTATACTGAATGCTGGTTGTCCCTTTTTATCTATTTATTTATTTTTATTTTTTAAGACAAGTTCTTGCTATGTACACCAGGTTGGCCTGAAACTTCGGTTTCAGCCTCTTGAGAGCTGTGATCACAAGTGTGCCATGCCCGGCAGGTTTCTTAGCTTTTCCTGATAGTTTTCTACACGTAAGCCCTATTTCCTAGTGCTCTCCAAGTTCTTGAAACAAATTTAACAGCACCAGGTGTTGCTAAACAATAGGTCTGCCTATACTTTTCCAGTTTTCTGGAAAGTCTGTTTCCATTAAAGCCATCCCTTTGTTAGTTTTTTTTTAAATTTTTTTAAATTTTATTTTAAAGGGGAGTAGCTCATACTAAATAACATGGCCAATCTTTTCACAAGATGTGTAGTTTAGTGGCTCCCACTTGCTAAGGTGGGGGGGGACACGGGACAGGGGACAGGACCACATGAGATGTCTGATTCTCAGCCCACATGCAGGCAGGATAACAGTCGCTCCCCAGAGACGGGAAGAGTTCCTTGTTCTCCCGGCACCCCAAGTCAACTGCACTGTGCAGGTCCCGATGTGCCAGGGTCTCTCTCCTTCAGGCTGCCGAAAATGCCACACTCTCAGCCGCCCCCCAGAGAGGGGAGGAGCTCCTTGTTCTCCCGGCACCCCGAGTCAACCGCACAGTGCAGGTCCTGATGCGCTAGGGGAGACCCTGCAGGCCCCCTGAAGTCCGCCATACTCACCTGCTATTTCTTTCTGATGAACTGACCATTTCATTTCCAAAGTTCTGAAATGGCCAACAGACCACAGAAAGAATTCTCTTTAGGCTCCTGTTTGAAACTGGCAGCTACAGTGATCTGCTGGCCTTGCTTCAGGGCCACTGTTAGTTTAAACTGGATGTTTCTGAGCTTGAGTGTAGTTTGAAAATTGCAAGTAAAATTTATTTTCCTAAAATCATCTGTTCATATGCTCAATGATTTTTTTTTTTTTTTTTTTGAGACAGGGTCTCCCTATGTAGTTCAGGCTGGCCTGAACTTACTAGGTAACCCAGGCTAGCCTCAAACTCACAGTGATCCTCTTAGCTTCCTGACTAATAAGATTAACACCACCACCCTCAGCTTGAAATTTGGATTTTCGATGTCATTGGCCAGTTCATGTACAGCATTTTGTACATTTTTTATTGAATTATCTTTATTAGTTGAAATATTTACATAATGTGTGTTTTTGTATTTGTTTATCTGGAAGCAGCATCTCACTATGTACTTCAGGTTGGTCTTGAACTTGCTGTGTGTAACCCACACTCAAACTCCAGATCTTACTATTTCAGCCCCTCAAAGTCTGGACTACGGGTTTCTGCCACCATGCCCCGCCCTACAGAGTAGATGTTAACACTTTGCTTGTTATGTGTGCTGCCAGTGGTCTCTCAGTCTGTTGCTTATCAATGCCCTTTGTTCATTCTTACTCATAAGACCTAAGTATCTTATTTTTCTGTCCAACTTTTGTTTTTCTTTGCAACGCTGAGCAGTTGAAACTAGCACCTATGTATCCTAGGCAAGCATCTACCACTGAGGCCACTTTTTTTCTTTTTTATATCTTTAATCCATACTGAATTTATTTTTGTGGATGATGTGAAAAAGAAATCAACCCAGGGAAATCAATCATTTTTTGCTGCTGCTACAAGAGTTATTTTCCCTGTTTCATTTTCCAAATGGTTATCACTAGTATATAGACTACGTGAACACTTTGAAGTTCCAATTTCATCATCGCCCACTGTCACCGCAGCAAGGACCACATCTGTAGGCTGAAGGAAGGCCCTCCCAGATGGGTCAGCTCGCCTGCTGTGTGGCCGTGAAGCAACCAGCTCTCAGCCTTTGTTCCCTCATCTTTTAAATGGGGAAGTTGGACCCAATTACCATGGTTTATTCCTGAATTAATAATGCTAAGGTCTTAAATAACTGTCCTTTCTGGCCAAAAGGTAGTTCAGTTTCAAAAGGAAGAAAATTGAATCCTGTATCTCTAGTTGCCAAAGGGCTCTGAACTTCTTTACATTTGAAAATGATACCCACAGTGGTGAAGATGAGCATTCCCTGCTCTCGGGCTCAGTACGGAGTGATCGCTAGCTGGGTTTAGCCCCTTGGAGGTGGTGCACTTGCAGCTCAGGCGGCAGCTCAGCTCTTACCTGATAACTTGCTGCGGAAAATGGGCTATTTCCACAGAAAGGGCAAAGGGATATGGCAGTGGCCTCCTAATTCAGGAAACTCCTTTTCTAATGACTTAGCATTAGAAAGTTGGCCAGGCCACTCTATGAGTCCACCCTTGACCAAGGAGTCCAGCAGCTTATGAGTCTATATGGGCCCATATCACTGGTGCTGTCTTCTTCTTATCTGTATATTCAGAGAGAAACTTAACTACCCCCAAATAATCACAGGGATTCACTGGGTACCTGATAATCTACAATTCTTACCAAACTTCTGGATCAGTCTTGATTTGGGTTTTATTGTTATAATTTACTTCAAAATATTTCAGCACAGTGTGATACATATGCCATCCACACCCTAGGAGCTGCTAGGTTAATTTCTTTTTCACATCATTCACAAAAATAAATTCTGGATGGATTAAAGATACAAAAGTTTTTTTAAAAATGGCCTCAGTGGTAGATGCTTGCCTAGGACATGTGGGGTGCTGGGTTCAACTTCTCAGCATTGTCAAAAAAAATTTTTTGAAGTCCCCTAAAATGCATGAACTGTTCAGAGATTAATAGATGCAGAAAAACTAAGCAGAACTCTAGGCAAAAAAGATCTAACCAAAAAGACTGATACTACTATGACTTTAAACATCTTTGTTTCATATTAACTGGAAGACTTATTCATTAGCATAGTGTACGTGATATTAGTTTTCACTGATAAAATGAGTTGTGTTCAAGACCGGTGCATTGGCTGGAAATCCTGTGGAGGAAACCTCCCTTTGCCCAAACACTCCTCCACCCTGTACTCTTCCAGACGGCCTAAGCTGTGGATTCAGGATTCAGTCAGGACCGCTGTAATCCACCTGCAAAGAACTGTGTCACCTGGCCCCAACTAGAAATTTGTTTTAATCCCACCAGATTCCTCTAGCAGGTCTAATAGCAGGTATAATGTGGAAGCAGTCATGACCATAAACAATATTTCAAAATAACATCAACAGTAAAATAAGTAATATGTATGAGTTCTATTGGTGATAAAGTCACAAGTTCTGCTACTACTGCAATTTATTGCTTACATCACTGTTGAAGGAAATGCTAAATTTCATTCGGAGGTTAGTAAAAAAATTTTACTAGAACTTAGAACCTATAAATTTTATTCACTGCCCTCTCGCTACAAATACCTGAGCATCACATGGTGACTGTTTGGCTGTAAAGAAACCATTCAGGAGGGTCTCACTGCTGAAGGTGCCCATCATGGGAGCATCAGTATTGTAGCCAGGGGACAGACTCTGCCCAACTCTGTTGCTTGTGCCCAGGGTCCCCATAAAGCCTTTGTCAAAGCAGTTCTTCCATCTCAGGTGAGCTGTCCAAGAATATAAACAGTCAGTGGGGTATCAACCTGTCAGGGGCCAAATCCTTTCTCCAAAAATCCAGGTTTTCCTCAGGAAACAGCAGAGTATGCATGGACACACCTGCTCATCTTACCCCTGGAAAGTTCACACTTCCCTCTTAGCCACCATGCACTTACATTTGCATAATAAAATGAGCCCTCATTCTGGTTTTCCCAGACCAAAGTAAATTGGCTGTAAAGCTTATCTATATCTTGTCTCTTGAAAAACCCAAGATTCACTTCTGTACTCAAAAAAACATACATTGACCGTTGATTTCCCCCTCCTGCCCCATTTCTGTTTTCTATTCTCCTTAATAAGATTTCAGAGGTCTCCAGGTCAAAACTCAGTCCCAGCCCAAGTTTCCTGGGCTCCCTCCTCCAAGCTGGAGCTGAAGCAGTGAGCCAGCCCTGCAAGGTCTGGACCAGATCACAATGCCCTGGCCTTGGGGCTGCTTTCACAACAGGAAGCTGTTGCTCACAGGGTCCATACTGGCTGGGGACTGGTGGAGCGGGGAACGAGAAAACCAGAAGAACGGCCTGCCACACTTCCAGCTTTTTGTTTTTTCTTACAGCCAGAAGAGTGGTTAGTTAGGTGCCCAAGACAATTTAGAAGGAGAGAAGTCTGGAGTCAATAGCATGTGTTTGTTATCATAGAGACCGCCCTGTGTGGAAAGCTGCAGAAGGAAGGTGCTGGAAGGACAAGAGAGGAGCTGGGCAGGGTCTCTTCCTTCCCAGACCCTTGAAGCAGCCATTTCTCCGGGGTGGACAGTGCTGGCGTTGCCTTTAGGGAAACGCTGGGCCCCTGAGCTCAGCCAGGCTACCTGCTTCTCAGTTCATCCCCACTGGGGCGGGTGGATAAGATTCATTATGTATCAGTTGACCTCATTCCAATACAGCATGGAAAGACAGGCAAGGGAACTCACTGCAGGAAAGTGTCTTCTCTGCTAGATCCTCAGGTTCCTCACCTTCCTTGAGCCCCAGATTCCTCTTCTTTTATGTTTACTTATTTTGGATTGGAGTCTCACCAATGTTTTGTTTTGTTTTTCTTTGTTGTTATGTTGTTTTCAGAACCCACTGCCTCAGCCTGCGAGGCAAAGGCTGAGCCACACCCCTGGGCCTGGCATTTTACTATGTTGTCCCAGGCTGGTCTTGAATTTAGCCCTTCATTCTCCTGAGGAGATGGGTCTAGAGGTGCGCACTACGCCCCACACCCAGCCTGGATTCTTCCTTGATTTGTTCAGTGTCATAACCTTGCCCTTTGATCTTTCCCCTGGTCCCAACATGATTGAGCTTCCAGGGTCTCCTACTTGTTGCCTTTAGGGAAACGCTGAAGTGTTAACTACCCAATCTGGGTAATGAGAAGTAAAGAGAAGCCAAAATTAACCTGTATTCAAACAAAGGATTCCATCTATAGAAGCTCATTTGCTTTCCTCTCTGCAGCTGGTTGTGTTGGTTGATACCTGGGAGTAAGAAATTCTCTCTGTCTCTCTCTCTCTCTCTCTCTCTCTCTCCCTCTCTCTCTCCCTCCCTCTCTCTCTGCAGTAGCTCGAACTGAATTCAGGGCCTGACATATGCTGCACAAGCACCCTACCACTACATCTCAGCTCATTTATTTATTTATTGCTAAATTTCACAAGCTGGCCTCAAACTTGCTATCCTCCCGCCTCAGCCTCCATAGAGAACTGGAATTACAGGTGTGAACCAACACGCCTGGCTCTGGCACTTTTTCTTAAATCTTTCTTTATCTCCAGGAAATGACCGGCTCATTATGTACAGTTTAAGCGCGTGTTAGGTGCTGCCCCAGCAAGCAGCCGACTCCTCATACTTCCTGCTTTTAGTTCCACTAAAATACCCAAAGAGCTATTCATCTAGGCACTCTCTGTCTGGGCCTTGAAGATTACTAACTCAGGCGATTTCCAGTCCTGAGCCTTGTGAGCCTTCAAACTCATCGCCCTCCAAAGTATGAGTGTCCATAGTATCAGTTTGCCTCCAAAGGCAAACCCCTCTGGCTCCTTCAAGAGCTGCATATTTTACCACCCCACTACTAGCAGCTCCCAAGTCACAATAGCCACTGTGGGTTTTGTCAAAAGAATCCTGTCTGTCCAACTTCCCCACTGTAGGAGCATAGCTAAGTCTGTTTAAATTCTCTGAGCCTGAGCAGGGATATAGTAACAATGGTGATACCAACTTAGAAGGTCTGCAGAGCTTACACAAAGTGTGTTTTGTAAATACTGCTTAACAGACATCAAATGCATGCTTCAATGTTAGGCAGCATAGTTTCTCAGGCTTATTCCAAATGGAAGTTTTTCAGAATTTTCTTCAGGACACAGGATGTAGGTGTCTAACCTGGCAATGAGGACAGCCCTAGCAAACTGTGATAAGACAAAGGTGGCACTGGTCATGTGTCCTCCAAGGAGTTAAATACCTCAATGACACTTTCAAACCATCAAAGAACCCCAATTCCAGAAACACAGTAAATTGCAGGAAAATATTTGTCCATTTCCTTTTAGTTCTCCAGGGTGTGAGTCCTGGTTGTGAGGCTTTAAAACCTCAACACTTAATCCCAGTACTAGGGAGGCTGAAGCAGGAGGATCATTGCAAGTTTGAGACCAGCCTGGGCTACAAAGTGAGCCTATGGCCAGCCTGAACTGTGTAGTGAGACCCTGTCTCAAAGACCAAAAAAAAAAAAAAAAAAAAAAAAAAAAAAAAAAAAAAAAAAACAAAAACAAGAAACCTCAACACTCTGAAAGGCTGACCCAGAAGGATCGAAAGTTGGAGCCCCACCTGGGCAGCTTAGCAAGACCCTGTCTCAAAATTAAAAATCCAAAGGGCTGGGGATGCAGTGCAGTGTGAAGATCCTGGTTCAATCCCCAGAACCACAAAACACATGTACACAAAGATCCAAGCAAAAACTACACCTGCCTCACAGATGAGCTGAGTTGGCAGAGTTGCCCTCAACTCTAGTTGTGGTTGTCCAGGAATAACACCACAGAAAACCGCTCCAGTTTCAGTCTGAATGAATTCCTCCCTGGTCCCTCCCACCCAGAGCCTTCTGCCATCTCTTCAGCCCGTGAGTCCTTCAGAAGTGATGATGTCCACAAAAGTTTAACCTACAGGCAGTCACGGAGGTGACTGCTAAACTGGAGCCCAGAGTCCTGTTTACTGGCGCACATTTCTTTACTTTGACAATTGTGTCAGAGTATTTTAATGCCCAGCTGGCCCTGCTGCAGGTTGTTGGACCATGTTTTGAAAAGTGGCTTGGCTGCTTATGGTGGTAATTGGCACAGCAAACAGGGCTGGCCATGCTGCTGTGAGATGGGCCAGAGCAATTCAAACTCAGCAGCTGATTCAGCTTTTGTGGCTTTCTGCTTCTCCTGCTGCAGTTAGCATACAGTAAAGCCTGCAGGAAGACAGGGGCCCAGGGCCTTGTGCGGTAGGTATGCATGGTATGTGGAGGCTGCATTTCTCCCCTGGGTGCCTTTCTACAAACAAGAAGTACTTTCTAAGGGTTCACAGTAGGAAAAGCTCTGAAGCATAGTTGGCCTGTGACATTCCTTAGGATTCAGTATCTACCCAGTTAACCTGAGATAAATCCTGCTGGGAGTGCATGTAACAAAGACCACCAAGGTGGAACAAGCAGTGTGATGTACAGTGTATGCAGGGCCTGACCCAGCAGAGGAGTCAGCTACCACCATTTGCTTTTGACAGACACTCAAAAACGGGCAGAAAACTGAGAAAGTTTTATAGTAAGAAAAAAAAAGGGTTTATTCAGGTGCGATCTAATTGGAGGATTGTTGGCATGGGGAAGTTGATGGCAAACTAGCTAGAAGTAGGGCACCCTGTATGATTGGTTTGGAAAGCACATTCATCGCTCTCTGATTGATCCTGAGCTGGAAGGAGAGGCAAATGTTAGAGAAGCTGCCAATGACTGGCCAAGTCATACCATCTTTTTCAGGGAAATTGAGTGCTTACAGAGGTCTTGGTTTGGTTTCCTGTGTTGCTTTACTATAGAAGTTGTAGGTCAAAGTTCAATTTTCACATATGGTCTGGGCCCTGTAGCTTTACTCTTGCAGAAGAAACAATTGAGAATCCAGCCTGGGATAGATAACTGTAACACAGTAAAATTTTATTGCACAGATGTGCGTATCATAGTTGCCATTATAGTGAAAAAAAAAAAGTTGACACAAAACAAAAAGGCCAGACAAGGCCAGAATGCCTGATTTTATAGAATTAAGAGAATTAAGGTTCACTGTATCCTAGTGGAACAAAGATATTCTAATGGCATTGGAAACATTTGTAAATGTTATGCCAAATGACAGAGTTGGTTCAAAACCCAGATATACCAAGTGATCACAGGATAAGCAGAGGTCAGTTGAATGGGCTTCCTGCTGCATAATTCTTAGATAAGATGTGCTCAGATGCCATCCTATGGTACAGACAACACGAGGCCCTTTCCGGGATTTCTGAAAACTTTCAAGAGATACAAAAAGCCACCCTGACTCTGAGCCTTTGCTTCCCCAGGATTATTCAAAATCTGGAATATTGACTCACTGTCCCCTACACTGTGCCACGTCAGCCCAGTTGTAGAGACTCGTCCCTTAATTTTAATAAAAACTCACCTCAGCCTTTGCGTAGAGCATGGAGGGATTTGCATCCAGCCAAGCATACTTGAAAATGAGCACTAGCTCTCTTAGTGTCTCTGTCACAGGCATTTCCCCCAGTTCTGGGCCGTGGTCTTTCCCCCACGCTCTCGGACACTTCATTTTTTTCCTTCCCTTTCTCTTTTTTCTCTGCCCCCACCTCTTGACACAAAATAGATTCTTCCTATAACAGCTGCATAACATAATGCTCCAGTCCCTACTGCCACCACTGTTCTTCTGATCGAGTCCAAGGACTCTGCGAAAACTTTAACAGTACCTGGCACATGGCTGCAGATGTAGTTCAGTGGTAGAGTGCTTCATGGGCTTCCTGGTAGCAGCCTCAGCACTGCAAAAAGCCACCTCACAGACCTTGTAAACTCACTCAGGGACAGCAGCCCCTCCTCAGAGGCCCCGTGAGCAGGGGAAGGAGTGGGTGTGGGCAGCGCTCTTTTCCGGTAACCTGGGGTTGTTTGAAGATCAGAGGCCAGCAAGCTCCCTAAGACTCCTAGCACCAGCCCGGCACTAGGACTGTGCTTGTCATCTAATTAAACAATCTCGGAAGGGTCCTCCTCCAGATCTTCTGAGTTTCTAAGCTTTATCAGACGTCACTGCTCCAGACAACTCCTTCATTCTGGCTTCTGCACAGTTTTTCTCCCATCTGCCCTTTCGCTACTGCCTTTCACCAAACCGTCTCACTGTTGTTTTCTAGTGTGTATTGGAGAAGACCTAAATTTTACATTCTCAGTATTAAATTTCTCTCGATCACCTAAAAAGGTGAATGCTGAAAGGTCCAAAAAGGTGAATGCTGTTAAAGTTTTACTGTCTAATCCTTTCCTTACTTTCTGTGGTACCAGGGATTGAACCCAGGGCCTTCACGCTGAGCTACCTTCCCAACTCTTCTTAGTTTGGATTTTCAGACAGGGTGCAGTGATACATACCTATTATATATATATATATATCTTATTTGTTTGTTTTGTTCATTTCTTGAGACAAGGTCTCACTGTGTAGTACAGGCTGTCCTTGGACTCACTATGTAACGAGCTGGCCTCAAACTCACAGTGATCCTTCTGCCTCAGCCTCCTGAGTGCTAGGATTACAGGCATGTACCACCACCTCCAGTTGAAAATTATAATTTTAAAATTTTACTGTTCAAGAAAAACTGCAGCTTCAGGACACAGAAGTTATTCAAGCTTTTTTTTTCCCCTTCCAGGAAGAGTTCTGAAGGGCCCTGAGGATAGATAGTAAGCCTATAAACCAGGCTCTGGGCCTGTGCCTTTCAGCCGTAAATTGTGCCCCTTGCTACCAACCCCCAGCCTCAGAAAGCCCATTGTTAAGAGGACAGCACAGCTCAGCCTCCAGGGCCGGCAGAAGCTCACACTTTAATGGAGCGTGTCAAGTGGGCAAACCCCGCAGACACCAGAGCACATATTTTAGAAAAATCATTTTAGGGGTCCTCCAAGTCCCCATAAATAGGCTCAGTTCAAGGCCTCAGTGCACCTCTTTGCCTCTGGAGGGGCCATACTCTAGTTCTTTTTTTTTTTTTTTTTTTTGATACCAGGGATTGAACTCATGACCTTGTGCTCCCCAGTCTGGAGCTTATACTAGTAAGCTAAATCCCCGGCCCCTACGCTCTATTTCTTTAAGTGTATATTTTAAAAATTCTACCCAATAAATCTCTTTATGCCTCTTACTGATGTATCCTGAAAATTCTTCTGCGATACAAGTCAATAAGCCTATAATAGCCCAGCGTGGCAGTGCATGCCTATAACCCCAGCACTCTGTAGGCCGAGGCAGAAGGATTGCTGCAAGTATGAGGCCAGCCTTGGCTACATACATAGTGAAACCCTGTCTCAAAAAGACAAAACCAAAAAAACAAGCCTGTAACCTACACAGCAAGTGAGGTGAGTCAAAGTTCTGCGTGGACCCTGTCCGGTGACAGTCTTAGATGGAAGGCTGGAGGGGAGTCCTGGCAGGGAATGTTTGTGTGAGAAAGTAGGCACCACCAAGGACAAACTCTAAGAAAGGGAAACTGACAATCACAAGCCACTGCACAAGTTGCTCTTCTTGACCAGCCCCGTGACTTCCGTGTGAAAGAGTATTTTGAGTGGCATTTGGTGTATGCCCCTCTGGTTGTTCTCCTGGACTCTGTGGTTATACCCTAATCACCCGGGGAAAGGGCAGGGGGCTTGAGTGATGGAGAGCTGATGCAGGCACAGACATACAAAATTTCTGTGCAAAGGCAGACCTGGTGACATATGTCTGTAATCTGAGCACTCAGGAGGCAGAGGTAGGAGGATCACTGCAAGTTCCAGGCCAGCCTGAACTGCATAGTGAAATCCTGTCTCAAAAAGACAGACAAAATTTCTGTGTAATATGAAGTCTATGCCATCGGTACTGTGAGAACAGCAAAGTTTTTTTTTTTTCTTTTAAAGAGAAAAAAAAGAGAAAAATCAAGAAGCAAACAATTAAAAAACAACAAAAACAAAATGATAACAACAACAAACAATGGCAATATAGGACTTCAGAGCAAGATGATAGGACTTTAACAATGGTTGTTATACTGTTGACCAGGAACATGCCTGCATTCAGAGCCCTGTGGTCCATGTGTAGTATGAGAATTCTAGGAATTCTTCCTGCTTCAGTAGATGGAGTCTCACAGGTGGCTCTGGGAGGTGCCCAGCAGAGGGGCCCCAGGTGACTTCAGTGAGTGATGGTGGTACCATAGCAGGAACAGTTGTTCATAAGGAGAAAGCACCTCTAGCCCACCTACATGGTGGGTGCTGCAAAATGGTAATAAAGAGCTCAGTACCAGACACCACCATAGGAAGGGGAGCAGAGAAGGAATTTGGTCAGAAATCCAAGGCAAGCATAAAATTCAGCAACAAATAAGACTGCTAGTGAACATACTGATTCAGCCCTGGAGACCTGCAGAGGGGAATTGTGGGGAATGACTAAGTATCCTGGGATTTTTCTGATACAAACTGAAGCCATGGTTACTGCAGTGTGCTGAGTGGTTGATGTCAATGACCATTTAATTCTCACTACAATTCCACAGGTGAGTAACAGTAGCCTTATTTCACCAGGGAGAAAGGAAGATGTCAAAGGTAAATAACTTATGAGGGGTCACACAGCTGTGAGGCTCTAACTAACCCAAGCCTTTTTAATTCTAAAGTCAGCAATCTACCACCAAACAGTAGCGCCTCCAAAGAGGACCAGAATTTAGTCAACAAACTCACTCAACAAATATCTACAGCATGTTGACTGTATCCCAGATGTGGTTCTAGATACTCTCTATATAGCAGTGAGCAAAATAGGTAAAATCCTGCTCATGTTAGGCTTCAAGACTGGACATTATTGAAATTGCAGCCCTTATGCTGTTTCCAGGTGAGGCTGACCTTGGACACATGGGTTACATCAAGAAACTTGGATAATTCTGAAGCTTGAGGTAACTTGGGATCCCACTAGATCCATTACTCAGCCGTGCTCCGGACCAGCTACCAGTGTCTCCTCTACCACTTGTCTGCACTTAATCTGTTCCATCACATTGATTTAGGGGAAAAGTGCTGTTCCCAAAGAATGAGAACTTGTGTCAGAAAGCAGTTAAGGACAGGAGAACCAGAACGCCTCGCCCAAGGACAGAAATAGAGGACACAGTGCTTCTGATGATTGCTCATGTCTAGGTAAGATGGGTTGTATTTAGAAACAGCATCTACACATATACTTATACACAATCAAGCTCTCAGCCACCACCCTTTGAACAGACAGGATACCAAGATAGGCAGGTTGAGAGCACTGTAAATATATTTATACAAGTGATGCTAAAAGAATGAATATTGAGCTGGGCATGATGGCACACACCTGTGATCCCAGCACTTAGGAGGCTGAGGCAAGAAGACTTTCATGAGTTTGAGACCAGCCTGGACCACATAATGAGTTCAAGGCCAACCTGAACTACATAGCAAGACCCTGTCTCAAAAACAAACAAAAACCAAACAAACAAACAAACAGAAAAAGAATGAATATTGGCAAGGTAAATTGATGAGAATCAAACATAACAGCATCACTAGAAGCGTCTTCTTTTCTTTGGAGACAGGGCTTTGCTATGTCATTCAGGCTTGTCTTGAACTTACTATACAGCCCAGGCTGGCCTCCAGCTCACAGCCGTCTTCCTACCTCAGCCTCCTGAGTGCTGGGATTATAGGCACGTGCCACCATACCTGGCACTAGAAGTTTTCTATACTGCAGTGAAGGAGGTGCAGGGTACATGGGGTCATGACATAACTCCTATTTACCTAAGTCTGATAGGGAAGTGTAACATGAAGGTTAAGAGAAGGATAAGAACTACTTGAGTCTGAATCCTTATTGTACTCTTACTAGCTGTGGGACCTTGATTAAGTGATTTAATTTTTCCTTGCTTCACTTTCCTCATCTATAAAGTAAAGATGATAGTAATAAAGGGTACCCCATAGGATTACCAAAATCCAAGTGTTAGGCATCACTAATGGAGGAGGAGTCTTTGGATCACAGGCCATAGCTGATATAATAGTCTTTCACTTTTCTTCCTTCAGGGCGGAAAAGCTGATGATGTATCAACTGTTTTACTTATGGCTAGGTTTTAGCAGGTTGGATCTTGGTGGAAGCAATAGAAGCCACTCACAATCTTCGCTCTTATAAACACCCTGTAATTTTCTTCCCCTGATATAGCAGCAGCCTGGAAACCACATGAAGAGATGGCAACAATCCAAGATGGTGGAACTTCCTTTAGCCTGGGTTTCTAGGAGATTACAGGGAGAAGAGCCCTCTGCCCCCATTTACCCTTATCTACACTGGACAGATAGCTTGAGCAAGAAAGTTAACCATATAGAGCCTCTGTGATTTAGAGGCTCATTGTTACTACAGAATGACCTTGCCTGCCCTAAGGAAGTCATGGACTCATTAATCAGTAGCGGGTCCCTCTCCCCAGCACAGTGTGTCTTCATTTCCAAAAAGATTTGGGTCTCCAGTGCCTGAAGTACCAGGTGATCTGCTCAAGTCCTGGGGTGAGAGATTTCTCTATTTAATCCCCTAACCTTTTAAAGAATTGTACATGCTTTTTAGACTAAAAATAACTCATTTTAATAGGAAAATTAAGGCACATTCCCTACCTTTACAAGTGGACTCTCAGCAGAAAATGTTACTGCTTTTTGCCATACTTATTCATTCTACTACACCCTGAATCATCATGTTTCCCTCTGTCTTGTCAGTCTACCTAGTTCATGGCTCTACCCTCCATGAAGTATAAAGTTATTCTAAATATCAATGATTCTCTTTTCTAGGATTTTATTACACTTCATCTAACATAAGAATGCAGGACCTTGTTTCATAGTTTTATCACTCCAGAGGTTTTAAGAGCAAGGGTTTTCTTTAAGATCCCCACAGGGATTAGGCCTCAAATAGATACTCCATAAATAATTGTTTGTTTGCTTGTTTGTTTGTTTGAGTTAGGGTTTCACCATGTAGACCAGGCCTGATCTTCCTGCCTCAGCCTCTCAAGTGTTAGGTTAGAGGCCTGCAGCACTATCTTTGTTTATTCCTATAAATATTTACGGAATTAAATTTCTAAGCAACATATTCAATCCAATACAGTTTGATCTCTTCTTTCCAAACAAGTCTCTAGGTAAGGTAGCTGGAAACATTCCCTGCCCCACTACGGTGGGGATGAATGAGGGTGTTTTTCTCCATTCTCAATAAGAAGGCAGACATGTGCAGTGAGGGGTAGAAAGCTGGAAGGGGCGTAAGAGCCAGCCAGTTAACACAGCATTTGTCTCTACTTCCTTACATTCTGCAAATACAATTAAAGTCTTATCATGAGATTGGTTTATGTCTTGCCACATGCTGGGGATGCTGTAAAGTTCTCTGAGGACAACTGTGTTTTCTATCAATCAAATATTGAGTCTCTTTATTTTATTTTATTTATTTTAAATGAGACCCAGACTTGGGTTTTACATTATCATTCCAAATGGACAAGATATTTTCTCAAGTTTCACCTTATTTCCACTTTATAATAATCAAGGCTTCAAACACCTGAGTCAGAACTTGCTCCATCACCAAGTTAAAAAAGAGGCTTGATAATGCTCCCTTTGGATATCTTCTTTTGTTTTTCTATGCAAACACTTCCCTCCGTTGGAATGTACTCCTAGGCACTGCTCAGTGCTCACTGGTACGTGGTGGAGGGTTCATAAACGCTGCTAATCTTGGGTGGTTTTGTTTACGAGAGGAGAGGCACCTTCCTGTTTCCTCAGCCACAGCCACGGTGGCAGCTGAACTCTCCTCCCGGCCTCTACCTTGGAACAAGCAGGAAATGGCCACTGGCTGAGAACTGTTTATCCAGAGCTCTGCTTCTGCCCCCAGACCCCACAAGCTAAAGATTCGTTCATACTTTCTCTGGTTGCCTTGCTCAGCAGGAAGTGATACACAGAGTGCTTGCTGGGCAAGGGCCTCAGAGGTGATTCAGATTTTGGGGACTCAGAAAGTCAGAACCAAACTGGTTCTGACAAAAAAAGGCAAAAAAAGGAGACCTGTCCTTACTAGAGCACCCTGTCCCATGGCTTCTGGGAGGCAGTGATAGGGTATTTTGCCTCCATCTTTTCAAACCAGTTCTCCCCCTGCTTCTACCTTTCTAGGTTGGCCCATCACTCCAGTTTGCCTGGGACCAGGGGTTCCTCAGATGCTGTACTTTTAGTTTGTAAACCAGGGAAGTTCTGGGCAAACCAGAACAAATTGGCCATGTTAGGCTTCTGTAGGGCTGGGTCCTCAGTTCCTCCTCCCACCTCACTATCTCGCCAGGGATTTCACTAACGCCACAGCGCTGCCAGTCTTTGACTCATGATTCTTTGCTGAATCCTCACCTCTGGCTCCTCCTGAGCATCAGACTAATATTTGACACCACAGGTGCACTGCCACTTGCATATCCGCATCTACATCCCATGGACTCTAACCTGACCCCATCTGACTCCTCCAATGCTGGTCCCATTCATTTCTCGGTGTTTCTGCTCTGGTCCCTGTCACATCATTGTTCCAGTTGCTTAAGGTTTATTTATTCATAGTCACTGGGTACCTATTGATGCCAGCATTTGTCCTAGGTGTTGGGGTTTCAGCAGGCAACTTGCTAGTCAACGAAAATAGAAAAGAAATATATACACAGTTGATTTGGGGTTAAGTACTCTAGAGAAAGTCAGTCAGGTACCAAGAGTTCTGAAGCTAGGAGATGCAACAATAGATGAGGACTCCAGGGAAGACTTCTTGTGGTGAGAGGAATTGCTGGAGACGGATCTCAGGAAAACACTGTACTCTAGAGCCACATCCCCACCCCAGGGAAGCAGAGGACTAAGAAAGCGAAGAAATGAACTACGGGACCTCTGGAATGAGGGTGTCTCAAGCAAAGGTCACAACAAATGCAAAATGTGCCTGGGCAGACTAGACAGCGGAGAGATGTAAGAGAGAAATCAGTGACACAGTGGGGGTCAGGATGGGGAGCAAGTTTCTTAGGGCCCTCTAGATATGAATATTTTAACTCATTTACCTTCTAATCTTTTGCCAAAGCTATGATCTTCTAACCCAGTGGTGGCAAACCCATGTCTTGCATGCCTCAGTGGCACGCAGACCCCCTCTTGTGTGCTGCGTGCCTCAGTGGCACACAGAGCCCTCTTGTGTGCACAAGTCAAGTGCATGAGTTGTTTTTTCTCACCTAAAACCTCAGTATTCAGGTTTAACTGCAGTGTTGACACTTTGTGATGAATAAGTGGGTCTTGCAGTTTAGGCACTTGGTCTCTAAAAGGCTCTACCACTGCTCTAACCCCTGGATGGTCTCTCCTTTCCGTTTCTGTGGTCTTTACCTAATAAAAATGATTATTTTCATTTGAATTATCATGTTGGACTTCTGAGTGTTTTTTCTCTTCTCTCTATCCTAATACTACTCATGGCTGCTCTAATATTCATGGAGCCCAATTCTGACCACCACCACCACCACCACCATCGGATCATTAGCATACATTTATGTAGTCCTGAGTAAGAGCCATGAGGATAAATGCAGAGGACAGGTTCTCACAGCTTCCCAGCAGGTCCTTGTCAGACATAGATAGAGCTGTCAAAAGCGTGTTGTCAAACATGTCAGAGCTCTGTTTTTATACCACAATGTAAAACTTGCAAGTTTTTCGCCAGAATAAAAAATAAGAAGATTCATTAGTCACAATCTCTTTCATTACCATGAATAGAAACCCAATCCAAATTCTCAAGCTATCTTTAAAAAGATAATATGGGCCGGGGATATAGCTCAGCAGCATGAATGCATGCTTGGCAGGTGCAAAGTCTTGAGTTCAATCCTTGGTACAAAATAAAAATAAAAATAAAAATAAAAAGGTAATATGTGAGCTCATATAAATAAAAATTCTACATCTTTAGGAGTGACTGGTTCCAGGTGCCCAACAAAGGCACCCTTAAATCTACATGTCTCTAACTTTTGGATTTGTTTGATCCTCTTGTTGTCTTTATTCTCTGGCAGATCCTGAGGTGGCCATGATAGCCAGCACGGGCTTTGGTTTATATCCTTTAAGGTTTGCAATTCTGGTGGGAAAAGAGTACCACTTTCAGCAAAAGTCCCAAGGCTCCCGCTCATTGACAAAGGACTTACTTTTAAACGAATCATCACAACTGCGGTGATGTCAACAATTGTCTGAGAGTTCTTTTGCCCAGTTTGGACAGAAACCACAAATTGGCAAGGTGCAGCTCCATTGATGTTATTGGCTCCAGGCTTTGTGGGCCAGTGGTCCTCAACCCTTAGTGTTACAGCTATGAGATTGTGTGCCAGTGCCTCTTAGCTCTTAGTATGACAGCTCTTGGTAACTCCCACCTGCCCCATCAGCCCCTTCACAGCTGAGGCCTGTAGGCCCCTCTCAGTTTTCTGGAACTCATGCTGCAGCTCTCTCTCGGGCTCTTTCCCAGGTCTCCACAGGCCTCTTGGCTTTTCACAGCTCTGCCACTTCCTAGGGCTTTTCGGGGCTGACTGCTCAGCCCACTCCACCAGAGATAAGAACCAAGAGTAAGCAGTAGGACCAGCCAGGGGAGGCTTTCCGCGGGATCTGTAGGGCACGGAGCATAAGTGGACTCTCCTGGACAGATCCTAAAAGTGTAAGAGAATGCTGCTGATATAAAGGAGTGGCCTGTGAATGTGCAGTTTCCTGCATTTTGCAGAACTATTTGGCGACTTTCAGAGTACTGATCTAGAGATTATAGGGTGGAGTGGTTTCAAGGCAGAGTCGTCTGGGATAGGTCTGTGTTTAAAGCCTACTCTGTCCAAGGCAAATATCTCATGGAGCAATATGAGTCTAGAACAGTCTCTTCTAGCATGGTGTTAGCTCTGCAAGCTACAGACATGGCTACTTGATTGAGAGCTCCTGTGTTTCTGCAAAAAAGGCAGGACTGAAATTACAATTGTGGCTGCCTTCAAGGAGTCTCCAGGAGGGACAGCTGTGTAGATCATGTTCTATTGGCATTGAGGGTTTGTTGCTGGTCCCTAGTTCCTCCCTGATGTTTGCCCTGGTAGGCACAGTCCTCCAGCAGCTCCTCAGACAGCAGCAGCAGCAGCCTGGAGCAGCCAGAGTGGGAAGAGCCACTGCATGGGTCCTGCCAGGGCTGCAGCAGCGAGCTGCTGGCCTGGAGGGAGGCTGTTGAGGCAACCACACAGGCAGCAGGAAGATGCTGGGGCAGGAGCCCTAGACCATCCAGGGGGCAGTGAGGGAGAGGGGCATGACAGTTGTCATTGAGGTCATGACTCCTCTGGCTAGCAGAGGAAAAGGGGAAGTCTCAAACTTTATTTTTTCCTATCTCAGTTAGTGAGGCCTGGTGATGTACCCACATCCGGAGCTGGAGAAAAAGGCCAACCTCACTTTAACTATATAGTGAGAGAGTGGGAGCTGGGTGGTTTCCTGTATTCATTAATGCTGTAGGATATAACGAAATATCCAAGGCCAGGCAGCTATAAAAAAAAAGTTGATTTATGATTTAGCTGGTAGTTCTAGAAGTTGAAAAGCTCACAACTCATAATGGCCTTCTTGCCAGTAGAACTCAAAGTTGGTGCAGAGCCTCATGCACCAAGAACCAGAGCATGGATGTGAGCACAGCTGTCCTTGGTCTCTCTTCTTCTAAAGCCATCCATATACTACCTAACCCTAACCACCTCCCGAAGGTTCTACCTCTAAACACCATGGCCAGGTTCAATTTCCATCTTGTTCATACCTCAAAGTAGAGATTAAATTTCAGCCTAAACCATATCCAAATTCTAGCATTTCCAAAGGACCATTTGGCATTGAGGACAGAGAAAGGAAGGTGAGTGGGCAGAAATAACAAGTTCTTATATTCAAAGGCCAGGAGCACCAGCTCGGGAAGTCCAAACACTTCCTAGTAGTACTCAATAGGCTTTGCACAAATTTTAGTCATGTTGCGCTTACATCCAACTGTTCCAATGCTACTTTTGCTTCAACATCTCAAATGACTCCACAGCTGCCTCCCTGCCACTTAGCTCTACTTCAGTTGTTGACAACAGGACCCAGGAATGAAAGGATCTTTGTCATTAAGAGCAGGGTTTCAGTAAGTTTCAGTTGTTATCAACACCTGTGCTCATAGGCACAGAAGGTATTATTTAACCCCTAAAATATTACAAATGTGTGTCTAATGAGACTCAATACCCTGAGCAACCTTACAAAGTAAGTAAGGTAGGTTCTTCCCAGTTCACACATTGGGGCTGGAAGCATGTATATGTTGAACTGGCTCCCTGCTTCACACCAGGAATACATGGAGGATCGGATTTGAATAAAGGGCTGTCTGGCTCCTAAAATCTGTTACAGATCTGAGCAATTCTGTTTCTGTAAAGGAGAGGGGGAAAGCTCCTCACCTATGTTCATGGAGGCTCTCAAATGACTAACTCACCAGGAGCCGCAGCTATCTCTAAGCAGCTCACGAGATCACACCTCCTTCTCTTAAGGGGGTAGGAAACTGGAGTGGAACCAGGATCGATGATTCTGTGATGGAGGACTCAGACAGAGAGAGGAAGTGGTGGTGCTCAAGCCTCTGCCACACTCACCTCAGAGCCTCTTCCTCCACCGCCCGCTGTCTGTGGGAAACTGGCAGTTGTGGTTTGGACTGGTGTAAAAATAATCAGGCTGATCTTACTCATTTCTGCTCCTTCCCCTGTCTCAAGGACCGCTGCCATCCTGGTTTACTCTGTGCTCCTTTGGTGTCCGACGTGTCCAGCACTGCTGAGAAGGCCTAGCCAGGCTGGGCTCCCTCCATGGCCCTTGTGCCCCTGCACCTTGGCGCGGAAAGGCCTCGGGCCTAGCATTGGGCCCTGAGCACAGCCCACCTGCTGTCCCCACCACTGTCCCCAATTCCCATCCCCAGAGCACAGGGCCATCTGCCCTTGGCAGGAAACCTCCAAACCCTGCTTACCTCCAGGTAAGAAGCCCCTCAGGGGACTGGCAGGTTTGGGCTTGGAAAATAACTTCTAACCACACCCTGAGCTAATCCTGGCTAAGCCTTAGAAGCCTGAGTCTAGAGGAAGACAGACAGGCCTGCAAATCTGAGACACCCAGGGCCTGTGAGCCCTGTGAAGGCCCCCTGAAGTGGCCAACTGAAGCTCACTCAGCCATGTGAAGTCATGGGGAGAGTGTGTATGCAAAGGCTGGCCTGTTTCCCTCCGGGGCCTGAAGCTTCTATAAACAGTGAGCAGTAAATTAATGGGCTAGTGAGTCCAGCTGTAAGGGAGCTCACCGCGCTAGACCCTGGGCCTAGGAGAGGGGGAGGCCCGGGGGTAGAGCAGGGAGGAGCTCTCAGGAGTTACCATCAATTGGATGCCTCAGGGAGGAGCTTCAGTAGTGAGCCGCAGGGAGCGTTTGGATTTTTCAGGCAGATCTGAAACTCAGAGCCTGGGCTTTTAGGCTCTGTGTAATAAGGCATGAGATCCTGAAGTGAGGACAGCCAATATTTACTGTATTTTATCCAGTATAGCTGAGTTTTATAGTGGGAGAGTATTTCAGAGTATTGAATCCACTACATTGAAAGAAAGCTAAGTCCTTGAAACTTTTAAAATTTATTTTAAACTTTTCATGATGGGGTGGTTTTACCCACCCCATCACTGAAATTATTTTGAAGCAAAACCCAAATGTCTAATCATTTTCTCCAGAAGTATTCTAGTATTGTAAATATTTCTAAAGTTTAGAACAGGACACCTCAGGGCAATTTTACCTCCACGTTTTCCCAGATATTTGACTATGCCTGCAGATTCTTTTTCTGTTTCTTCCCCCCCCCCTTTTTTTTTTTTTTTGTGGCAGTACTGAGGATAAATCCCAGGGCTTCACACTGAGCTACATCCCTAGTCTTTTTTAATTTTTTATTTTTTATTTTAAGATAAGGTCTCATTAAATCACAAAATCAATCAGACTGGGCTCGAACTCATGTGATCCTCCTGCCTCAGCCCCCCAAAGTGTGCATCCTACTTATTTATTTACAGGGTCTCATGGTGTGGTTCAAGCTGGCTTGGAACTCACAACAATCCTCCTGCCTCAGCCTCCTGATTACAGTGCTGAGATTATAGGCATGTGCCATCACTCCCAGGTACAGTTGTTTCTTAACTTTTGGAGTCAGGTGTGGTGGCACATACCTGTAATTCCAGCACTCAAGAGGCTGAGGCAGGAGGACCACAAATTCAAGGCCAGTTTAGACAACATGGCCCATGTCTCAGAAAAATTTCTTTTTCCTTTGGTAAATTAGGATCCAAGTAAGATTCATACATTGTAGTTGATTGATAATACTTCATAAGGCTTTTTAAACCTCTGTCCTCATATTTTTCTCATGTAATTTATTATGAAATAACTTATTTTTAGTTATAAAAGAATACATGAATATGTTCTTGAAATAAAAGTTGAAACATTACAGATAAAGCAAAAATTCTCCTTCATTGATATTTCAATCCCAACACTCTTCCCAAAGAATAATTTATATAAATCATATATTTTAAAAAGCTTGCAGTTTATTTTTCCAGAAAATAAGCCCTGGGGTAGGCAGTACAAGACTAGTGTGACTGCTCTATGAAGTTTTTTAGGGTCCCAGGCTCCATCTTGCCCTCTACCTGCCATTTGTGATATTGGTCTCCAACTTTGTGGTCCAAAATGGCTGTGGAGAACCAGTCTCTTCATGTGCATTCCAGGCAGCCGGATGAAGAGCACATCTGTCTGGAGGCTGGCTCCCCAGAGCAGTGTTGTTGGGGACCAGGCTATGTGACTGAGCATGGGGGGCCTGACTCTGTGACTTAAGCCCCCCCCAAGCTCTGAGGTCGGTGTGACCTTGCTTCAGGAACAGGGAGGCATATGGAAGGCTGTGTAGCTCCTGGCTACGGGCAGAAAGCTAATAACAGGTCACTCCTGACACAAGACAGCACCTGGACAGCTGGGGACAGTGGTCAGAACACAGGCTTTTGGGTTTAGAGGAAATCCGATTCCCCATTAACCTGACCCTGACCCGCCCCTTTCCCGGACCCGTCACCATTCCACACTGCTCCAGGAAACAGGCTGCCTCTCCCGGAGGTAGCCAAGCCGGTCCACTAGACACAAACTCTGCGGTCCCCCTCGGACCCCGAAACTTGGCTCTTTGTCTTTCTTTATTCCCCGTCGTGCCCTGCAGGAATCCAAGGGTCTGATCAGCCCTGGGCGCAGGGCACTGGCAGGGTCGGTGCCTTCTTAACTCAGCGACGGAAAGCCTGGGCCGCCTCTCGGCAGCCTTGGACGGTCCTGCGTTTGCAGCTCCTGGTCTCTGCCTTCATCGCACAGCACTCTTGGTGTGTCCCAATTTCCCCTTTTATGAGGATGTTATTACTATGGGACCTGAGCCCATCCTCGGAGCCCCAGTTCAGCTCCTGGCACCTGCAGACCCCGTTTCTCACGAGGCCCCGCTCTGTGAACTCCAGAGGAGCCTGACGCACCCCATCACACTTCCCTCCAAGCAGACTCTGTAGAAGTGTCTCTTGCTCTGCTTTGTTTATATTTCGCTGTTCAAAGGTTAGTCTCGTGGCCACACCCAGCTGTGAGAGAAACCGGAAAACGTGGGCTTTTGCTGAGCACACAGCTGTCTCCCTACGAGTCAGTTTTGTTACCAAAAAAGGAAGGGAAAAGGGACATGAGAGGGACAACATGGAAGGGCAGCAACCTTCCATGCCATGTGTCCTCCAGACTTTCTTCTGTGTTGCATATGTATCTATTTTCTTTCTCTTTTTTTTTTTCCTGTTTTTTTTTGAGACAAGGTTTCACTGTATAGTCCAGGTTGGCCTTGAACTCGCAGTAATCCTCCTGCCTCAGCCTCCTGTGTGTAGGCATGCCCCACCATTCCCAGGTCACAGCTTTAACTCTCACAGAGTCTCACTAGAATCCAGGCTCTGGCATGGGCTCCCTGTTTTCATCTGTGGTTCTCCAAGCACGGATGAGTAAAGTGGGCTGGACTTACGTCTCAGGGCCCCTTACTTACACAGGGTCTTCCAAGACCCCTTCCCTAAGTTTGTATCTGAGATGCTGTATTCTTTCTCTTTAAAAGTGTCAGCCAAATTCTTCAAGCCTGGGATGCTGGATCTGCCCTTGCCTGTGAGATAAGGTAAGCATTAGTATCCTCCCTTTACAGATGAGGGACTTGAAATGCAGAGAGGGCAGGTAGTTTGTCTAGGGTCGCAGAGTCAGCACTGGAATTTTAAAATGTCTGTCTCGTTCTTGGATTGGGCCCACTTCCAGCATTGCAGACTGTCTTGCCCTGGGCAGATCCTCAGCCACTGTCCAATCTGGTTGTCTGCAGTTCCTGCACTGCAGACAGACCAGCTGAGGCTGTTGTTCAGGTAAGTCCTGCCCCAGAGGGGTGACAATCGCCTATGGAAGATGCCCTTAGCTGTGTCCCACCTGGGGAATGTGTTGTGGTAGTTTTCTAGAGCCACCATCACAGACGACCATCAGCTTGCCATAACAAGATACCTGAGGCTGGGTGTTTCATAAAGAAAGTAAGGAGGTTTATTTGGTTCAGAGTTCTGGAGGTCCAATGGTGTGGCATTGTGCAGCCTCAGCTTCTGATGAGATAGCATCACAGGGCAGCTTCACAGGCAAGAGAAGTCGTATGCTGAGGGAAGAAGCAGGGCATGGTGATACGCAACTATAACCCCAGCACTCAGGAGGCTGAGACAGGAGGATTGCCACGAGTTTGAGGCCAGCCTGGGGTCCATAGTGAGTTCAAGGCCAGCCTGCATTACATAGTGAGACTCTGTCTCAAAAAATCAACAACAACAACAACAAAGCCAGAAAGTCAGATTCACTTTTAGCAATCCCCTAACAGAGTAAACAAACCCATCTTTCCGAAGACTGTGCCCCTGGCTAATCTGAAACGCATCAATACCTCAATACCAGCACTTCAGGGACCAAGTCTCTGGCACGTGAGCTTTTGGGGGAAAACCCTACCTAAGCCACAGCAGTGGTCTAAAGTAATAGAAATGTATTTTCTCACAATTCTGGAAGCCAGAGTCCCACACTCAGGTGTCAGCAGGCCACACTCACTCCAAAGGCTCTGCTAGACAACCAGCTTCCAAAGGCCCAGGTGGCCTCTGCCTGTGGCTGTTACTGCAGGCTGCACCCCCATTTGTGGGCTTCCCCTCTGTGCCTTTCCTTCTTCTGTCTCAAGGGACACCCGTCACTGGTTTCCCCCACCCTGCTGGTAACCTAGAACAATGACACTCAAGATGCCAATTTATAGAGATTTTGCTGCATCTTGCTTCTCTATCTCAAACTTTTAACCATTTTTTTTCCAGCAGAGAAATTTGAAACATTAAGAGACAACACTTGGGTAAAAGATCCCTTTGCTTTTCAAAGCCCTGGACCAATTATTGCATTACACTTAATGCCTGAAGAAGAGAATTAATTATTACATCTTTGTTCTTCATATACATTGAAGAATGATTATGAAAACTTAAGTTTATCAGCATTTTGGATTAAGGTGAAGCAAGACTTGCCTTTGCTCCATAGAAAGAGCATCTTGCTATCACTGGCATTCACAGCAACTAGTTGGCATGAACTGGGGTTTTCTATCTTAACCCCATTAAAAGGAGAGGAAAGAAATGGATTGAACAGTACAGCAGATATGTGAGTAGCATTATCTTCTTGTGTTCCAGCCTGGAATGAACTTATGAACAGGCAAGCACACTCCATACATTAAATAAACTCTTCCCTAGCTTCTGTATTATTTTGTAATGTTACTTTGTAATATTCTCTGCTATATTTAAATCTTGACATAACATTGTACATGATACTTTTGTTATATTTTTGATATATTTAAATATTAATAAAATCAAATTACTTTTTTAAAAAGATGCTGATTTAATTACATCTATAAAGACCCGGTTATGATGTTCCCCTCAAAGCCTCATGGGGTCATAGAGGGAGCTTTTCAAAGGTGGCTGGATCAAGAGTGTGGGATGTTGGGATTAACGGTGTGTGGTTACTAAATCAGTCCACTGATTGGTTTGGCATAGCTCCGGCTAGGATTCAGGGTGTGAGTGCTACACCCACCCAGGACAGACAGCCTGCATACACTACAAGGGACAGAAAGAGTCTCATCCTTTTCCACTGTTGCTTTTGCTATCTTGTGGACACCACCAGCCGTTCTCTGCAATTCATCTCTGCCAAGCCACCCTGTCGTGGAGCTAGCCAATTACAAACTGAGACCTCTATGAACTGTGAGCCAAAAAAGCCTTTCCTCCGGTAACTTTGGCCGTCAGGTATTTTGACTGGGCAACAAGAAAAGTAACTAAGACAGACCCTTTTCCCAAGGAAGATCACACTCATAGGGTCCTAGTTTTTTTTTTTTTTTTTTAATTGGTACCAGGGATTGAACTCATGACCACACTCTTGCAAGGCAGGCGCTTATGCCGCTGAGCTAAATCCCCGGCCCCGAGGCCATATATTGTTCGGGGACACCATTCACCTACTGTATCCTCCATCCCGGAATAGATGTCATTTCGGGGACCAGATAACGGGCAGCTACACACAGCTCTCTACACCACCCTTTCGTCTGTTTTGATCGCATCAACGACAATGAAGAAGCCCCAACTAAGCTGCTAGGACAGCGCCACACACTTTAGGAGACACAAGTAGAGCCAGTTGTCCAGGGCTGGAGTTAGAGAAGCTGTGAAGGTTGTGCCCAGTGTGGGCATGGGGGTGACAAGCTTTTCCTGTGGAAGGTAAACTATGCCCTTCTCTCTGTGTTCACTCTACATGGTAGTGCTGTTCCCTGTGGAATCAGTGTTAGATTCAGAGGTCAGTTCAGGAGGGGCACAGAAAGATCGAAGTGGAGGAACATCTCCAACTTATCAAACCAGGAGTTCCCTGGCCTCACTTCTTAAACAGCAAGACATTCACTAGGGATAGCACTGAAAATTTCCTGGTGCCACATTTCAGAGGTGGAAAATACAGTCTCAGTCCCATCCCTACTGCTATGTTTGACTGCTTTTGACTCAGCTCCGGTATTTACTAGACAGAGCATACCGGGCCTAAGTTTCCGCAGACCACATAAACTGTTAGGGAGATATTATTTTCTCAACCTTCCAGATGAGATGCTGAGGCTCAGAGAGGTTAAATGATTTATTTGCCTAAGATCACATGGCCACTAGTGACTGAAGCTGGAGTTTCGAACATGTCTTTTGATCCTAATCGTGTCCACGGCAGGCTAAGAGATGTGGGTTGGTTTCTGTTTGCTGGCCCCCATTCCTGCTGAGAGTAGCAGTGGAGCTGGCCCGTCTCCCACCCACCAGGCCCTGCTGCTGCTCCCTCTGTTTGAAAGCAGCTCAGGCTGCAGTAGGAGGCACGCCATCAGCCATCAGCGTTCTGTTCTCTCCAGGAGGAGGGGAGCAAACTGCCTAATTAAAGTCTGCAGCACGCCCAGCAGCCTCGAGGCCGCCAGAGCCATTTCCCATGCACTCACAGCGCCTGATGATACATATTCTTCATGTTTATGTGGCGCAGTACACTGTGCTCCATACGCATGAAGTATTAGTAAGCCAATTTCAGCATCCTCACAGCTCCAGAGCAACCGGAAGGCATCCATGTCCTAATTTATGAGGGACCAGCATGTGCAATCAATAGGTGCCCCGCAGGTTATTAAAGAAGAGAAAGATGGCCCACAAGGCCCTGCTGACTAACAGGGAAATGGCCCTCGGGCAGCTTTTGTAATTCAGGCTAGAAGAGATTGACATTTTCTCTTCAGGCCGGGTAGAGTGACTCCAACCCAAGAACTAGGGCCAGTGGAGACATGCGCTGGGGGTGAGGGTCAGTCCAAAGCCTTTGTGATTCCATATGTGTTCATTCACGGTCTCCCTGTAAAATCTAGTCTGGCCCCAACTCACTATCCTCCTGCCTCAGCCTCCCAAGTGCTGGGATTACAGGCATGTGCCCCACTTCCTTAGTGGTTTGAGGTTTTTGTGTGTTTGTTTTGGTCTTTTTGAGTCAGGGTCTCACTATGCAGTTCAGGCTGGCGTTGAGCTCACTTTGTAGCCCAGGCTGGACTCTAACTTGCAAGGATCCTCCTGCCTCAGTCTCCCTAGTGCTGGGATTATAGGAATGTACCCTGGTTTCCCCTTAGTGTTTTGAGGTTGCAGAGAACAATACCTTCAGGTACCTTCCAATACCTTGGAAGTTTTAAAGAGTGTTGGTGTAGTAGGCAGGAGTGGGTAGTTGGATGTGAGACCAACCACGCAGAGAAGAAATTGGCAGTTTCTGAAACGTTGGGAAACGTTTCAGTTTTGGAGAAGCCCCTTGCTTACTTCTGTGGCCTTCTCTTTGTTTTGGGTCCTTTGATCTCCGGGAAGCTATGATCCTTTTGCAATTATCTTCTTAACAGATTTCAGGGAAGAAGGCAAGTTGGATTTAAAAATAAATCAATAACAACATTGGGTGAGGTGCATAAAGTACAAAGACATTTCTTCATCCAGTCTACTTCTGGGAGGGCGGGGTGGTGCATGGCAGTTGTTGCCAGCAGTTTAGTCTCAGAACCTTTTATATCCCTGGAATGTGTGGAGATTATGGCTCCCGATGGAAAATTTAAGATTGTTTATCAAACAACAATAATAAATCTATTACATGTTAACAGAGATAATATAGTTCTATTTTTAAAAATCACACCTTCCAAAACAAACAATATTTAGTGAGAAAAATGAGATTGTTTTGGATTTTTGTAACTTTAAAAAATACATTTAATAGAAAGTATCTAGATGCTTATATGTGCTTCTGCATCCAGTATTTTGCAATATGTTGTTTTGGTTGAAATATATGAGAAAAAAAAAGCTTGGCTTTATACAACTATGTAGCTGGGAAAAGGAAACCTATATAATACTCTTTAAATAATGGTAGATATTCTTTTGAGTAATGCACTGGGAAAAAAATGTCATTTTTGAGACAGCATCTTGCTATGTAGTTCAGGCTGGCCTTAATCTCATTATGTACCCCAGGGTGGCCTCAGAATGATGGTAATTCTCCTGCCTCAGCCTCCCAAATGCTGGAATTACAGGCATGCACAACCACACTCACCTGATAATGCATCAAAATTTAACAAGTGATTTAAATATTACTTACAATATGGTATCTGAAACCATGTCAGTGAACTTTTTATATTCTGTCCATTGGCCTATATTGTATTTAAAATGCCTTGGTAAGTCTTTGTCTCTTTCTTGTTCTTGTTGTGTTTTGGTACTAGGAATTGAACCCAGGGCCTTGCACATGTTGGACAAGCACTTGCTCCACTACTAAGCTGCACCCCCTCCCCTGCCCCTTAGCAGGCAGAGCGGATATTTTACCAGGCATGTTTTTGTAACACGGTACATTGGTCACTGAAAAATACTGGTTTATGGAGTTATGCAAGGGTTCCAAATGTTGACACATTTCATTATACCGCATTGGAAAAAGAATCGTACTCATCAACATTACCGTAGATCTTAGTAGAAAAAAGTCGGCAAGTCCTGGGAAGTGGCAGGCACCACAGCGGTAGGTACAAGTTTTCCAAAATTCTAATCTTCCCTTAGAAGCTCAAATTTTATCATTGGCAGCAAACTGTCAGTTGTCCTCCTTGAAATGACAGGCTTCCTTTGTTCATTTTTGAGAAAATATCTGCCAAACGCCCAGTCTGAAAAAGCATTCTTTGTCATTTATTCTTTCAAGAAAAAAAAAAGTCCCATGATAAAATGCAGCTTACTCAACTCCCAACTCAAATAATGGCCTAAGTGTTTGTCTGTGCTTTCCTAAGATAGCGATCTCACCTCAGAATGCAGTGAAAGTACTTTATGTGTACTTCCCATTTTGCTACAGAGATTATTTTGAGAAATGTCAATATTTAATACAATTAACAATTTTTACTGCTTCACTGAGGACATTCTCTAGTGCTACTGGCGTTTGTTTTCCTGCGGTGATGAGCAGCAGAGTGCAGCAGGCCCGCCTGACTCCACGCTGAAGGGCCGGGAGTTCCACCCAGGGTGAGAATCATTCTGACTAAGGAACACCTCCTGAGTGGTAGGGGCTCTCGGGGCCCATGGAGCGCTGACAACAACGGTGTCACTGAAGCAATGCCTTGCCTCAGGCCGGTTCTGTCTCCTGCAGGTTGCTTTTTTGATGTTGGCTTCCTTGTTTTTAGTAAAAGCTGACTGGGATTAAACAGTCTCTATGATCTCATTGTCATCTTGGAAGCCCTGTGACACAGGGAGCATCTTTATTTTTGACGTCAGCTTTCTAAGATGGGTTGCTCTCTCTGGCCTGCTGTTGTGAGGAAGCATCGAGTCCTCTTCTTACCCCTTTCCGAAGTGGGGACCGGCTCTCCAGAGAGCAAGTGATCAGCTGAGGGGGAGCTGAACACCTGCCTCCACCATCCAGGGAGGGCCGCAGACAGCACGCATTCACAGCACCTAGACACAGTGCCATTTGTCCCAATGGTTCTGGCAGGGGTGTGGTCGGCTAACGAGGGCAGGGGAAGCTCTTTGTTGTGAAATCTAGGAGAATAAAATAGCAGCCACGTCACAATAATAAGAAAAATATGCGTTTTTCATGAATAGGAAAGACCAAACTGGATGATTTTCTGAAGAAACCCAGTTTTGGTGGTAGTGATGGCCGTCGCCTTCCTACAGAAAGAAGTCTGTGTTCTCCTGCTTCTCCTGCTTCGCCCCCGTCCTGGGCCAGAATTCACCTCCAGAGCTCCAAAGCGAGGCTGAGGCCCCAAGGGGTGGAATTTGTGAGGCCTGGGAAGGGGCTGGGGCTGCACTAACCTGAGGAAGCAGTGTTTCCCTGGGAGAGGGGTTGAGGTACCTGACCAGGAGGAGAAATGAAGGGGGATTGAGAAATGAAACAGTAAGGTAAGAGACAGCTGCAGAAAACCGGACACTCACATAAGAGAGCTCACAAAAGGCAAGCAGGGCTGTGTTTGCCCCTTTGCGAATTTTATTTTTAAAAAACTTAGCTAAACAAAGACATAACTCCTTGTTTGGCCCACCTTGGTAAAGCTTTTGAATAAGGACTCTGTCGTAGCCCACTGATGCTCTCTGCCACCTCCGTGAAGCCATCAATGCCCACGGCATGCCAGACCCTTCCTTCCCACATGCTGAGCTAAGTGCTAGCCGGAGGTTGGTGCCCCTTGTTTTCAACCCACATCTGCCCATTGTCCGTGAAGCTCCAGTGATGCAACTGGAGTTAATATACTGGGAAGCTTCATAAGGACAAGCCACAAAAATTGCTGTTGAACAGGTGTGTGAAAGACGTGGAACACTAGGGGAAAAACTGTCAACATTTCAGGGTAATTCTGTACTCAGATTGCCTTATGTTTTTAAGCTCTCAGTCTACTTTAAGAAAACCGAAACTGAAAGCCAGGTGTGATGGTGCACACCTGTAATCCTGGGTAATGGAGAGGCTGAGGCAGGAGGATTGCAAATTTGAGGCCAGCTCAGAAAGACAAAGTGATACCATCATTTTAAAAAGAAAAACAAAAGTGGCTAGCCATACCTGTGTATGTTTTAAATTAAATGTAAAAGTTTGAGGTATGTTTCTATCATTTTTAGTGGTATCCTCTTTAGATAACACTATTAATTAATGAATATATCATCTACTGCTCGGGGCTTTTCCAGTATGGAGAGGCAGGGATAGCACCCTGATTATGTACTAGGCACCGTCCACTCATGGTGAGTTGCAAGAGCAAAGACAGGCTCACCCCAAATCATGAGACCTTAAAGCAGACTCCCCCCAGCTTCCTCTCTCTAGAATAAAATGAGAAAAACCTGTTCTGTTTTAATACTGAAGACATCGCTTACTTGTATTGCAATATAGTATGCTTGTTATTATTATTATTTTTTAAATCTTTTCTGGTTCAGAAAGATGGAAACCTAATAGGAGGTAGCCTGTGTCTCTAGATAGAGATCAGTCCAATAACCGAGCATAGGAAGCCATCCTTTGAACCTTCCCGATCCAGCAAGCTATAATCAGGACCTGTGCTGCTAAGAAACGTCTTCCCACTGCAGACTCTGTGTGAGACTGTTTTCAATTTCTGTTTGAGATCTGGGTTCCAACTTCTATATATCAGCCTTGTGGCTGTAGGCTAGTTTACACACTTCTCCAAGCTGAATTTCCCAACCAATGCACAGGGCACAGGTAGCAACTCTGATGAGACTTTTATCATCTCGTTGCCCAGAGTAGGCAGGCAAGGTCAAGGGTGGCCAGAACCTCTGAGCGTGTCGTCTCAGGTGTCTGCAGCCTCACACTTTTCCCATCGTGTGATTTTATTTTTATACATGAATATATGTGTGTGCGTATACTCACTTTCCTGTGGGTATCTTGACATGGAAATTGAGGTAAGACTAAGAGAATTAGCTCCTAAACCTGTGGTAGTGAACTTATGGCATTCATGCCACAGCCAGCTGTTTATTATCACTGAAAACTCTAAAATGTAGACCAATGATACCTGTCCCACCTTTGGCAACAGGTTGTGTGAGAATCTGAGATACAGGTGAAGTGCTTTGAAAGTTGCTTCCGGTGATAAAACAGAAGGCATCAAGATGGACAGATGTGTGCCCAGTACCAGCCAGTAGCACAGGTGGTTTGATTACCTTCTTCCAGCCTGTGTTTCCTCACCAAACTCCCGGATCAATGGAGAAGCAAGATGGGAAAATGTTGATATATGAAGGTGAAAACATCACCTTGCTTGTGGTCAATCTGCTATGAGCATTATCTGGAGGTGCTCAAGCATCTTAACACTGAACCCCAATATCAGGCCGGTTTACCCAGTCACTCACAAACAACTCTAGAGAACCATGTATGCTTCCTGTGGGAGAAAGCTTATCCCTGGGCTACAGCATGGAAAGCAGGCTCCCTGCAGGTGAAGGGAGGAAAGACAGACTGGTCCATGTGTGCCAAGTTTCTTTCCCCCAACTTGACAATCACTTAGCTCCCTAGGAAGGGGCATGAGACAGGATGGAAGAAGGGCAGAGGTGTTGCATTAAGAGAGTAGCAGTTAGGGCTCTTCTTGTGGAAGATTGTGCACTGATTGTAACTTCTTAGATGTGAAAGGAGGCTGTGACCTCATCTGTCACTGTTTCCTGGTGAACATGAGCACAGAGATATTGGGCTTTGCAGTACTGTTAGCAAAATTCCAAAAGCTCATTACCAGCTTCCTGGGTAGACAAAACCAGGAATTTGGCATTAATTTCACCCACACAGACCAAGCAGGCATAGTCTGACCCTGCAGGTGGCTCTCTGATCCCTGAATGTGGATAAGATGGTGTGGTTCTGCACTCCCCCAGCTTCCTGATGGTAACATAGGTAACAATTATTCCCCAGACATTTCTGCTGGTACCACTGGAGGCATAGCCTAGGAAGACCTGGCTCTTTAACCGATCCTTAACTTTTTAAGGACCTGATTGCCTAAATTAAAACCTTTACTGCTTAGGGTATTCAACTGGTGACTAATATCTAACACGTGGTAATGATGGAGGACCATTTTAGCCTTTCCCAGAACCCTACTTCCTTGTACACTTTCCCTGCCTTCCTGCACTGGTTCTTTTCATTTCTTATGGACTAGTACTGGTTCACATGCTTATATTACCACCACCAAGGGAACACAAGTTTGGATCATACTAACCAGCAGATCACGAGCATGGCAGAATGAGCAGTCCATGATTCTAGACACATATTCTCATCCAGCAGCTTAGGTTCCACTTGTCTTTGTTTTAGGGTCCTATGCCTAGATCTTAAAAACACTGTGCATTCACATTCAAAAGGCCAACATTTTTCAAAGCTGCCTCTTCAGATTTCTGGGTTCTTGGGCACTCTTATTTTAAATAACAGAACCTGTTGAAACAAGTTGATCTAACTTTTGAGAGTGGCGGAAAAGTAGTCCTGGGTTACTGCTTACAGGGAGAAGACAGAGAACTATTGCATCAGACCTAGAGGTTATTCAAGCCCTCTCCTTGGAAGGGTCACAGAAATTTCAAATGGACTCATTTCCAGCCCCTTTTCTTCAACTCGTTATCTGAGGAGCACAGACTTACAGGTGTCCTGGAAGAAAGGAGTGTGCCAATCTCTCCTGGTCACTTGTGCTCGCTTTCTGGGGTAATCAGGCCTCACCTCTTCCACAGCCTGAGAGAGTGTGCTGACATTTTTAAGTATTGGAGTAGTTTTGGACAAGCCATCTTTCCTCTTAGAGATCTGGGTCAAATCAGGGGATATATATATGGGGTGCCCACTTTACCCAAAGAATGCTCAGGGTCACAGAGGATGCATCCTGGTTCTTATCCTGAGATGGTTTATAATCTAATGGGGAAGGAGACAAGAAAAGCATGTGCAATGCTTTTTATTATTCAACTTTCACTGCCTAGGTCATTAAAAGAATGCCTGAATTTCATGTTTCTGGCTCATTTGAATGCGTGTATGGAGAGATAGGAAGGAGCTTTAACTTCACTCAAAGTCTTACACAGCAATCTTTTAAGTCTTTCACCGGACACAGAGAATAAAACCATGCTATTGCAGGTGTAAGAAGACTTACTGGTCCTAAACCCTTTAGGATCCTCTCTATTTGTAAGGCGGGGACTGTTTCTGTGGGTCGCTTTCTTTTTTTTTTTTTTTTTTTT
>PVJX010011140.1:0-11063 GCA_004027295.1 Dolichotis patagonum | reverse complement strand
TGCTTTAGATGTGTGACAAATACTAATGGAGTCAGGAAAGGAGCAATAGGTGACAGAGCATGAGGAAGTTCTCTACCCATTTTTTAGGTGAGGAACAGTCTGACAGTTCCACTGCCCTCTCTGCCCTGACCAGGGACTCTCTCTGCTACCTGCTTCCCTCTATGCACAGCCACTGATCCCGTTTCCGTGCCATTGCCAGCCACTGCTAGCATTAAAAGTCATGTAGGAGTCTTCATAGCTGTGAAAACAAATTCCTGTAAAAAAAGGATGAACAGGTGATTTGGAAGGGAGATGGAGGTTTTAACACATTTCAAGCCAATAGTGAGATTTTTTTGTAAGTGCTTCCCTGGACAAGCTGTCAGTCCACAGCACAGCCAGCAACCTGTGTAGAAGATAAAACCTCCTAGGTTGATGAGGGAGCGACTGTGGTCATAATCATGCCGTATACCAGGCATGATCAAAAAATATTATGGTTATTTAAAAGTTTTAAATTTATTACAGTAAAAGACACATTACCATTAATTCTCCTCCAAACCCCCCACACATATACTTTGAACAGACTTATGCCATTTGTTCTTACCGTTTTCCAAAGCAGTTCTAAAAGCCCTCTTTTGTGAATATCTAAAGTTGTGCCATTGTAGCTGCTTCAGTGTCCTCCAATGACTCAAAATGTTTATCTTTCATGGTCATTTTGACCTTGGAGAAGAGCCAGAAGCCACACTGCATCAGATCCAGAGAATAAGGTAGATGAGGACACGTAGTAAAATTTCTACAAGCCTGCCTTTAAGTTAGATGGTGCTTGGCAGCAACATTCATCATATTTTTCATCACAGCTCATAAAGACACTGTTGAAAGTTCTAGAATTGCTGCAGAAAGCACAAGAACAATGGAATAAGTGTGTTCTAACCCAGCAAGAATATTCTCAACAGTGTTATGGTTTGCATCTGGATGCCCCTCCAAAGTTCATGTGATCATGGGGGCATAGGCCTTTCAAAGATGGCTGAATCTGGAGTTTGTGATTGGTTCATTGTCTAGTGCTGGCCTTGGTGGTGTGAGTGCTGCACCCGCCTGGCGCAGGTAGCCAGCATACAGTATAAGAGAAGGAAAACACCCTGATCCTCCCTCTTGCCCTTTTGCTCTTGTCGCTTTTATTATCTGCCACAGCCACCATGAATGGTCACTCTTCAGCCAGGCCACCCTGCCTTGGAGCCAGCTGCATATGGACTGCAACCTCCACAAACTATAAGCTAAATAAACCTTTCCTTCCTTCATTTTGGACATCAGATATTTTGTCTCAGCAACAAGAAAAAAGTAACTGACATGAAGAGGATTAATGGCAATGTGTCTTACTATAATAATTTTTAAAAACAGACACTGTAGTTTTCAATAATCCACACAACTCCTAAAGATTGTTATGAGCTAAATTGCATCCACTTAAAACTCACATGAAGTCCTACCCTTCAGCACCTCAGAATATAGCTAAATTTAGAGATAAGATCTTTAAAGAGATGCTTAAATTGAAATGAGGTCTTGAGGTGGCCTCTAAGACAGTAGGGCAGCTATTCTTATAAAAAGAGGCAATCTCGACAAAGACAGTAGACCTGTGCACACAGCATGCAAGGACTCGCCAAGAAGATGGCCATCTGCAAGCCACGGAGAGAGGCCTCAGAAGAAACAAGGCCGCTGACACTTGGAGAGTGGGCTCCTGGGCTGCCACAACCTGAGCGATCAAACTTCTGTTGTGTAAGCATCTGGCCTGTGCTATTTTGTTATGGCGACCCTAAACACTAATTCAGTGTTTATTACAGAAGTCCTCAGCCTACACCAAGGTTACATAATAAACAAAGCCAACTGATAACATAAGGGATCAGATTTGCTAGAGGACAGCAATTTGGCAAGACTTTATCTCAGGAAATAGCATATTTCTTGGTGCCTGGAGCTAATTTTTTTTCTCTGTCTCTGTCTCTCTCTCTCTTTTTTTTTTTTTTTTTTTTTTTTTTTTTTTTTTTTTTTTGATTTATCAAGACAGGGTCTTTCTATAAACTTCAGGCTGGTCTTGAACTCAAGGCCACCTTCCTACTTATATCTTCCCAAGTGCCGGGATTATAGGCACACTCAGCTCTGGTGCTACATTTTCTTACCTCTAAAAACATATCTTTTAAATATGTCTATCTTGGGGCTGGGGATTTAGCTCAGCAGTATAAGTGCCTGCCTTGCAAGCACATAATTGTGAGTTCGATCCCTGGTACCAAGATAAATAAATAAATATGTCTATCTTTTCACTGGCATGTCTTCTTCCCCTCCTATTTCACCACCCTTTCACTCTCCCCTGTGTCTCCTCACCCAATTCTGTCGCCAGCACACAGTACCTGCCTCCTACCTTCCCTGTCACTGCACACCACTGTCAGCCTCACATCCTGCCCTCCAGCAGGCCCTGATATCCATTCTTGGCTGAACTTAAGAAATATAAAATAGCCATTGTGCTTTGTTTTATTTTGCTTGTTTTTCTAAGACTTTAAGCAGATTTCACCAGCCAAAAACTCAGAACAAGTTTTAAAAACTTGTTTGTGAGGGTCAGAGTTTTCAGCTTGACCTCAAATCAACTGGGGAAGGTGGGTTCAGAAAACCCAAAGTCCTAAAGTATCAGGAAGGGTTTCCTTTATAGGAGAAAACACTTAGGAAACTTGGTCATGATTCGCACTGTACAGGGGCCAAGAGGCACAGTGCAAGCGACTCTGGCTAGGGAAACGACTTGTGAGGTGCAGACAAAGCCTCCTGCAGCTTGGGCCCAGAGAAGGCCCTGGCTCTGGAGTCTGTCCAGACTGCAGGTGCCCTGGACTCCGCAGGGGACAGGCTCTGGAAGGCTGAGAGGAAATCACTTCATTCTGGATCTGAAGTGTCTTTTCCTGAACAGTAAAATAAGATAATTACATCAGAGCAGTCACTTCCAATTCTTTTAACTGTAAAGATAACTTTACCCAAACAAAATCTTACCTGTAAGTTTGTATTAAAAACATACAAAGCCACACAAAGCTGTTCTAGCTCCTGAGCCAGTGGTCAGGGCCTTGCCTGTTCTAGTCTTGCCTTGCTGAGGATCTCCACCTCCTCCTTTTTCTCCTCCCAACCTCCTCTTCCTCCTCTCCCTTGTTCCTCCCTCTTCCTCTTCCTCCTGGTGAGGTTCTGCTAAGTGCTTAACAAGGAGCTTTGAGGAGAGGGGTGTGGATTAGTAGTATTGGTAGCATGGCTGATCTCAACGGTCTCACCCTGGCTAAATTCAAGCCCCCCAAATCATACCACTAAATACAGAGTTAGGCACACTGTAACATATCATATAATAATTATAAAGCAATGAGTTTTAAATATTTATTATCTTTGTTTTTAATAGAGTTTCCTTGACTAGGAGATTATGGAATTCAATTTTTGGATTATAAATGTGTTTAACGATCAGTTTGCAAAAGTCCTAAAATTTAGTAATCTGTTCTTGTGAGTTGATGTTCAGAATACTGCTATTTAGGGCTTTTTAGCTCCGATATTCTAAATGTTTGTTGCTGTTTGGGGAGATTTTTTTGAGACAGGGTCTCCTTTTGTAATTCAGGCTGGCCCTGAACTCACTACACAGCCCAGGCTAGCCCTGAACCGGGAGTGAGTCTCCTGCCTCAGCTCCTGAGAGCTGGTATGACAGGTGTGTACCAGCACACCCAGCTCTAAATGTTCATACTACAGCATAACCTACTTGAAGCCAGAAAGTGCTCTGTGGAATAATGCTAGGAATTTGGGGGACATACTCAGGAGGAAAAAAACAGCATGTTTTAGGAGTCGCATCCAACACAAAGAAGAAAAGTTGGCAAAAATGTGTGACTAGGCTGTGAATAATAGGACAATGACCCAATCTGCATTGAATAGGATCTGTATTTTGAGTTGTTTTTTTCAACCAGATGCAGTATGTTTATACTCACCCAGCCACATTCTGACATTCACTTCCACTGGGTAATGGGCACATGCCCAGTCAGTACATTAACTAGCATTAGAGAGACTGCAACAGGGACTCCTGACGACCCAAGTGGGTCACAAGTGATCACTCAGGTATGCTGGCAGTCCCCTTGGACTCTACCCAGCACCCCACCCAGTCAGGCTCACATTCCTCAGGAGGGTGTGGCCTTACTGTGTCTTATCACTCCTGGTTAGTGCTTCTTGTTGGGTAGGATCAGTGTTTAACTTCTGTTTTTGCCCTTCCTCTCTTCCTGGTCTTTACACCTAGCAATCAGGTAGTCAAGAGGATACATGTTGAGCCAGATTCCCCAGGACCAAAATTTCTAGCTCTGCTGCTTACTAGCTGTGTGCCCTTGGGCAAGCTGCTTAACTTCTCTGTATCTCAGTTTCATTCTCTATTTAATAGGGGTAATAATAGTACCTACTTCACAGAATTAAATGAGTTTCATACATATTACACTTGGCACATAGAATATCTATTTAAATGTTAGCTATTATATAATTTTTTAAGAGTAGGAAAAATTATTGGGGAATAGGAATAGCTCCTGAGAGACAGGAGTCCCTATTACATTAATACATATTATATATTATTGTGATGTGATATTAGTGAATGCAGATAGCTAAATGTATGGGAAAGAAAGACTTCAATGGATACACAGTGGAATTCTTGAGAAAAAATGGTCAAATATGGATTTATAGTTACTATAATATAACAGTAGTAACTGTCTTGGTTACTTTTCTCTTGTTGCTGAGACAAAATACACAGCACCCAAAATTAAGGATGGAAAGGTTTGTTTAGCTCACAGTTTGTAGAGGTTTCAGTCTGTAATCAGCTGACTCCAAAGCAGGGTGGTGTGGCACACGAGCAACACTTCAAGGTGGCAGAAGATAGCAAAAGCAGCAAGAGGAAAAAAGGGTGAGAGGGAAAACAAGTCTGTTTTCCTGCCTTATACTGGAAGCAGGTTACCAAACCCTAAGGCAGGTGTGACACACCATATCCCTGCCTTCCTCTTTCACAGAGGAGGATGTTTACAAAGTAAGGAAGGACCCTGGCTCCCTGCTTAGTTGCTTACATTTCTAAACTTCTTTTTCACTTTTGAGAAAGAAAAAAAAAATCCCAACAGTAATGGTTAACAACAATTATGGGGCATTTCATACGTGCTGCTTTCCTTGCATCATAAAACGATCTAATGGGGCAGACACAACTGGTGCCCCCATTTTCCAGTGAGGAAACTCAGACTAGGAAAAATGAAGTAACACTACATAGTCGAGGATCAGAACTGGAATTTAAGCTGGATCTGCTTAATCTCGAGCCCATGTGTTTTCTTGGGGAGGTGGGGGGAATACTTATTTTGAACTCTGAATTACATCCCCAGCCCTTTTCATTTTCATTAGTATTTTCTGCAGTACATCATGATTGCCTTCATCCTGGGGAGTTGGTACATATATATCACACATCTCAGTTCCATTTTTATCCCCTTCTCCTTTCCTCCTTCCCCTCCCTCCATCTTTTTTCCATTTGCAAAGATCTATCTCTCTCTGTTTGCTGTTATCTGTCTTTTATTTTGCTCTTTAATTTATTCTTTGAGTTCCTCGTATAAAAGAAACTATGCGATGTTTAAGTTTGCATGTCTGATTTATCTCACTTAACATTATGGTCTCAAGGAACACCCATTTTCCTACAAATTACTCAAATTTATCCTTCTTTATAGCAGAGTAGGACTCCACTGTGTATAAATACCACATTTTTATTATCTATTCATCTATAGACAGACTTACAGGTTGCTTCCAAGATTTAGCTATTATGATTTATTGTGCTATAAACATGACTATGCAGGTATCACTGCAATATACTGTCTTCAGCTCTTTTGGGAAGATACCTAGAAGGGGAACAGCTGGGTCAAATGGAATTTCTGGTTTTAGTTTTTTGAGGAACGCTCATATTGATTTTCATACTGGTTGCATCAGTTTACATTTCCACTAACAATGCAAAAGAGTTCTTCCCCATAGCCGCTCTAGCATTTGGTATTGTTTGATTTCTTGATGGCCATTCTTACTGGACTGTAAAATGAAATCTCAGCACTGTTTTAATTCACAATTCAATTTAATTCACAATATCATTGTGAACTTCTTTTCATGAATGTCATTTGATAGGATTTTTGGTCTTGTATTTAGAGAATTGTGAACACTCAAATAATGATAATTAGCTTCTTCCTTTCCTATATGTATCCCTTTTATTTCTTTCTCTTGCCTGGTTTCTCTGGCTAGTGTCAAATACCACATTGAACAGGAGTGGTGACAGTAGATATCCCTGTCTTGTTCCTGGTCTTAAAGGAAAAGTTTTCTGTCTACTCTCACCATTTAATATGACATTAGCAGTAGCTTTGTCCTAAATGGCTTGTATCAAATTGAGATAAAGTTGTTCTATATCCATTTTCTTTGGTGTTTTTATTGTGAATGGATGTGGAGTTTTTTTGTTTTTTTTTTTGTTGTTGTTGTTGTTGTTGTTTTGGTGTAGGGGATTGAACTCATGACCTCACGCTTGCCAGGCAGGCGCTTATGCCACTGAGCTAAATCCCCAGCCCGGATGTGGAGTTTGTCTAAAGCTTTTTATTTCTATTGAGGTGATCATGTGATTTTTGTCATTGTTTCTGTTACAAGATGTATTACATTTATGAAATTGTGTATGTGGAGCCGTCCTTGTATCCCTAAGACAATCCCTACTCGATCATAATGTGTGATTTTTTGATGATTTGTTGCATTGTTTATCAGGATCTTGTTGAGGACTTTTGTGAGGGTTTTTGCATCTATGTTCATTAAAGATATTGGCCTGTACATTTCTTTTTTAGTTGGTCTTTTGTCTAGTTCTGAAATCAGTGTAATCCTAGATTCCAGGAATGACTTTGGATATTCCTTTCCTTTCAATTTCATTAAAGAGTTTGAAGAATACTGTATTACATTTTCTCTGAGGTTCTGATAGAATTTAGCAGTGAATCCATCAGGTTCTGGGTTTTTATTAGTTGGTAGGTTTCTTTGTTTTGTTTTGTATTGTTATTGCTTCAAGTTCACTGCCTGTTATTGGGTTATTCAGGGTTTTAAAAATACATTCTTGGTTCTTTTTAGTCATTCATATGCACCTAGGAATCTGCCCACTTCTTCTGGATTCATTAATTTATTGGAGTATGGGTTTTTGAAGAAGTTACCAATCATTCTCTAGATTTCAGGAGTGTCTGTTGTGATTTCACCTTTTTCACTTCTAATTGAATTGATTTGGCTCTTTCATTTTTCTGGTAAGAATAGTTACAGGTGTTTATATTTTTCTTATTCTTTCAAAGAACCAGCTCTTTGAGTCATTAAATATACATACATACATACATACATACATATGTATGTATGTTTCAATTTCATCAATTTCTACTCTCATCTTTATAATTTATTTCCTTATCCTAGAATTGGATTTGAATTGTGCTTGTTTTTCTAAGACCTTGAGGTTCATGCTTTGGGCTTGCTCTATTTTTCCTTTCGTTGTTGTTGTTATTATTGTTGTTGTTTTTTTGAGACAGGGTCTCACTATGTAGTTTAGGCTAGACTTGAACTCACAATGTAGCCCAGGCTGTCTTCAAACTCATGACAATACTCCTTCCTTGGCCTCCTCAGTGCTGGGATTACAGGTGTGCACCACCACGCTAAGTTCCCTGTTTTTATGATGTGAGTATTCACAGTTATAATCTTTCCTCTTAGGACAACTCTCATTGTGTCCCTTAGGTTCTGGCATTATCATTTGATAACGCTGTACTGTTCTTGTCATTTGAGTCTATGAACTGTCTGATTGCTTCCTTAATTTCTTCTGTAACCCACTGATTATTCACATATATTGTTTAATTTTCATGTGTTTACACAATTCCTATGGTTTCTTTTGTTATTGATTTCTAGTTTCATTGTGTTATGACACTGTAGGACTGGGGATGAAGGGACAGATTCCAAAGAAGCTTGTGATGTTAGTTAATTAAAGACTTCAATGTATAACATGATCATTTGTTATAAGCAATGGCATCTTATCCCACACAGTACAATGGCATTTTAAGGTCACACATTGTGCACATTCCTTTTGGTCCCAGGTCACCTGGCCATTTAACTCCAGAACAAGGCATCCTGGCATCCTGGCTGCCATGGCCTATTTCCCAGTGATATGAGGAAAGGAAAGTTTTTTAAAGACTCTCCTATCTGAGGCCGGGACCTGGTTTAAATTAACAATGTATTTTTTGTAAATGTCTTACATGATTAAAGCCCTTCAGGAAACACAGGCCATCTAAAAAGGATATAGCAGAAATTTAACCTAAGTTTTGTAATTCTTAGGTAAATTCTAAGCAAAATATTGATTAGCATCATGATTATCCCAGTTTCAGGGATGTGAAGAATAACTCCTGGGTGCATAAAAATATATCCAAACTTGAACTTGGTTGCAGACACCTTTGTGAAGCTGTCGGCCTTCTCACCTGAAAGTGTAACTCTCTCTTAACCTACTTTACAGTGAATTCTACCTGTACTTCTGTGCAGCCTATGTCTTGACTGAATTCTTTCATCAAGGGCACAAAGAACCTAGGACCAAGGGAGTGAAATTTGGTTCCTCACTGCACCAGGACTTGGTTTCCCAGTGACAAGATCATTCCCGCTGAGAGTTATTACAGAAAGATATTGCTTTATTTCTGTTATTGCATTTTTTTTTCTGTTGCTTATTTTTTTCCCTTTCTCGTTAACTGCTCACCCTACTTGGTGTATTCATCTCATTAGACTGTTTGACATTGTTGACTTCACTTGGACAGGAGCTTGTTAAATTGCCCTGGCTGGCCTCAAAATTGCAATCCTTCTGCCTCAGTTTCCTGAGTAGCTGGAATTAAAGTGTGTGTCTCTATGCCTAGTTTATAGTTCATCTCCTTAATCATATCTGATTTGAATCATGTTTGGACTTAAATATATACCATATAAGGAAATAAGTCTTAACCTCGACCAGGCCCCTCAGAACTATGGGGGCCTTAAATAAACTAGCAAAAAAGAGGATATCTGGAAAATTTGCAAGATTTAGGTTAAATACCTGTTCAGGCCCCATGACCCAGCAAATCTCTACCTAACACTGCCATATGTATCCCTGAGGTTCCCCCAAACACTGTACTCTGCTGTCAACCTGAGTGTCAGAGATTGTATTTATTTACTGTGGTGCCGTGGAATAAACCCAAGACCCATGCTAGGCAAATGCTTTACAGCTGAGCTACATTCCAGCCCAGTGTTAGGAGTTTTAAAATGAGAATAATGGGAAAATCAGATGGATAGAGCCAAACCCTGCCCTAACCAAGCACTAAATTTCACAGACCCTGGATTGGAGAGTGCAAAGGAGAACAGAGACCTGAAGTGTCTATGAAACATTCCAGCTACTTCTACAAAACAAATGATAGGGCCTCTCCCCTCAAAGTGCCAATGGCATGCTCAAGGGTGCTCAAACTCTTTAAGGACATCTGCCAACCACTCACTAGTGAATGCAAATGTAATACTAAGCACAGAGAAGAGATGCGGAAGGGGTGTGACGCTTAAAAGGAGTGCTCAGAGGGCAACAGAACCCTTCAGGGAAAGTTTCCTAGACATAGCAACAACTACATTTTATAGAAATTAAAAATAATTTTTTTCTTGGTACAAATGCAATACAAGCTTGTGACAAACAAATCAGAAAATATAGACAAGCAAAGAAAAGAAATTTCAAAAAAGTACCCACCTACAGTCTCGCCCACCCAAAGACAACGTCTGTCAACACCCTCAACACCTTGACAACCACAACTGTGGTAGCAATGGGCACAGTTGGAACATGGGTAGGGAGGAGGGGGACAGGGGAACGGGGGCAGTCCCCACGTTTTATTATCTCATTTCATTTTATATCGGCACATGCTTGTAGTGCATGATGTTTATGCTTCTTGTGGGGGGTTGGCACAGGGACATAACACACCCCAGTTTCTTCTTTCATCCCTTCTCTCCTCTCCCTCCATCTCTCAATTCCCTTCCCACTTGAGAAAGTCTATCTCCCTAGCTCCTGTTATCTGTCTCTTATTTTGCTCTTTATTTGTACTTTTAGTCTATGCTCTGGAATAAATGATGAGAAATATACTCGATAAGGCAGGGAAGAAGCTGGTTGGGGAAGGGGAAGGATAGGTGATGCCTCCAACCAGCAGAGATTTAAAGCAGGCGGTGCTGCCAGGGAGTCTAGCTGAATTATAATCGTAATGGTGATAACAGCATTTGTCATGTGCTTGTCGTATGTAAGACATTACGCTAAGTACTTTATGTTCTATTTTATTTAGTCCTCATGACTGCCTTATTTCATTTAGAGACACTGAGAGCTTTGCCCAAATTTACACAGCAAGTGGGTTCCAAACCCACCAATGTTTCCTAAGTGTGATTTTCAAACAGAATGCCTTGAAGTATTTGTTTAAAAAATGTAGTCTTTCCAGGCATGGTGGCACACTCCTGTAATCCCAGCACTTGGGAGGCTGAGGCAGGAGGAGCACTGTGAGTTCGAGGCCAGTTTGGGCTACACGGTGAGTTCAAAGCTAGCCTGAACTGCATAGCGAGAGTCTTTCTCAAAAAAATCAAACCAAAAAAATTAAAAAGTAGTCTTTTGTCCTAACCTCCAGCGTAAGTGGGAGCACAGGCATCAGTGAACATCGCAACTCCCTTTAGAAGTTTCCTCCTCACAAATTTGAAGGCCTTTGCTCCTAGAAAATGGAGGAGTGAAACGGCTAAATCATCATCAAAGATCAGCAAGACACACGCCTCCGGCCTGGATTTTACACGCCTCCGGCCTGGATTTTACTGTTCCTCAATCTCCGACTGTGACCCTGTAGCTGCAGGCCCTTTTGTAATGGGGGAATGTTAAATGAAAATTTTGGGGGTCTATTATTTTGGACTAGGCTCCAGTACTAAACCCTACAGACTAAACAGTCAAAGTGTCACTTATGCTAAAGTTCTACATATCCACACTGAAACTAACTTGTTACCTAACCTTCAAAAAAATCAAGAGAAAGAGATAA
>PVJX010011139.1:0-54533 GCA_004027295.1 Dolichotis patagonum | reverse complement strand
TGTCTAAAAAAGGGAGGCAGAGGATACTGTTAATGGGGTAACAAGATTTAAAATTTACATTATTCTCACCACTCTGCTTGGATGGATTACGTGCTGTTCCAGTTTGTCTAGTTACGCTAGACTTGAGGACATGGTCAGCTATCCCAAAAATAAAAGGACATATTATGGTAATCATCACTAATTTTCCTGTCAACTTAATCTGAAGCCCTTTATAACTTATACTGTCTTATTATGACTGATCTTATTTGAATCTGGTTTGTTAGATTGCTACTTTGTATTGACTGATTTTATTTAAATCTGTTACAATGGATAGCATCAAGTCTAAGTGTATAGGCAACTACACTGAAGATGACAAGATTCACTAAGACACCCACTCTGGTTTGATTATTACTTGCTTTTGAAGTCTTATAATATCTCCAATTCTTCGTTTTTATTAATGTTGTTATACACTGCTGAGATACCATGTTAACCATTGTAGATCACCTTCTATTATGATTTTATGTGACTTTTCTGCCTCATGCTTTTCTAGGAATTGTTTTGTTTTATCTTGCTTTGTTTTGTTTTTCCTGCTAATACAGAAATGATAGATATACATGTAGAGACCCATGCATGTGTAGAGCTTATAAACAGTTTACGAGAACCAAGTATATAACACATGTTGAAATGAACAACTACTGTGAAAAAAAAGAGACACTACAATACCCAGTGCTGATTCCATAATGTCATTATGTGAAGTCCAGCAAAACTATCACTTTTTGATCAAAGCAATCTTAGCTTGCTTTGCCTTAAGTTCAACACACATTAAGGTGTAGACAGCTATTTTGAGGAGAATGAGTGATGCTATGACAGCCATTCTTGGCTTCCCTAATGTCTGGTCTTGAAGACCTGAAATGCCCTCCTCATCCTGCTCAGATCAATTCCATACTAGGTTGTTTCATGTGAATTCCCTATAGGTGACAATATGGACAACTATTTGGAAGAAAACAAGAGTCAGTATGATAGAGAGTGAATATCTCCGATTGTCTAGTTTTGAAATTTTTGTCTCTTACATTGCTTTCTTGTGATCCACTTTGCTTTGTTTTGTTGTGTTTAATTTTACCCTTTTGATACAATTGCATGTATATTTGAGTGGGTAAGATGGATGACCATATTGCTGTTTTTGTCAGATCATGGAGCAGAACTGTTAACAGTCTCACTGTTTGACTGTCTACTTTACATGTTTTAACTTTGTAATTTGAACAACTATTTCCAAGAAGTCAGTATGTAATTTGTCAAGTAATAATTTCTTAGGTTTTTTTGTTGTTGTTCTTTTCCTTTTTTCCTTGGAATACTGTATTGTCGCTACCCTTTATTCTGTTTTGTTTTGTTTTTTTCTCTTTAAATAGAATTATTAAAAAAAAAGAAATAGAAATTGGATTATTCAGCAGTTTTACATCTTCTTGATCCAGCTTTGATAGTTCATATGTTTCTAGGAATCTGTCCATTTCTTCTATGTTGTCAAACCTATGAGAGTAGAGTTTTCGAAATAGGTGTTGATGATCTTCTGTATTTCCACAGAGTCTGTAGTAATGTCACCTTTTTCATTCCTTATTGCATGAATTTGAGTTTTTTTTTACCTTTTTAAGATAAGATTGGCTAGGGGCATATCAATCTTATTTATTCTTTCAAAGAACCAACGCTTGGATTCATTGATTCTTTGTATTGTTTTCTTAGTCTCTATTGCATTAATTTCTGCTCTGATCTTTATAATTTCCTCCCTTCTTTTGGGTTTGGGCTTGGCTTGCTCTTCTTTTTCTAGATGTTTGAGGTATTGCATCAGGTTGTTTATTTGTTTCCATTCTGTCTTCCTGATGTGGGAACTCAGTGCAATATATTTTCCTCTGAGGGCTGCTTTCATTACATCCCACAAATTCCGGTAAGTTGTATTTGTATTATTGTTTGCTTGTAGATATTGTTTAATATCTTCTTTAATTTCCTCTGTGACCCACTGACTGCTCAAGAGTATATTATTCAGTTTCCATGTGTTTGTGGGGTTTTTGGTACTTGCTTTTATCACTAATTTCTAGTTTCATGGCACTATGATCTGATAACATGCATGGGATAATTTCAATTCTTTTGCATTTACTTAAATATGTTCTGTGGGATAGTATATAGTCTATTTTAGAGAATGTCCCATGTACTGCTGAGAAGAATGTATATTTTGATGTTGTTGGATGGAACAGTCTGTATGCATCTATCAAGTCCATTTGTTCACAGGTGTGATTCAGTTTTGTTATTTCTTTGCTGATTTTCTGTCTAGTTGATCTGTCCCTTTGCATCAATGGTGTGTTATAATTGTGTTGTTTGATTTGATTTTTCATTTATGTTAATATTTGCTTTGTTAATATTTGATTTTTCATTTCTGTTAATATTTGCTTTGTATAGCTGGGTGCTCTGGAATTTGGTGCATATATATTTAAGATTGTTATCTCTTCCTCTTGAAGTTTTCCCCTAGCTAGTATGTAGTGGTCTTCTTTATCTCTTTGGATCATTCTTGGTTTGAAGTTCACATTGTCTGCAAACAGAATAGCTACTCCTGCTTTTTGGGGGGTTCCTGTTGCATGAAGTATTGTTTTCCATCCTTCGACTTTCATTGTATGAGTTTCCTTTTGGGTTATATGGGTTTCTTGTAGACAGCATATGGTTGGATGTTGTTTCTTGATCCATTCTGCCAGTCTGTTTCTTTTGATTGATGAATTGAGGCCATTTACATTAATGGTTATAACTGTTATATATTGGTTTGTTGTTGACATGTTATCTTTCTGCTGTTGTATCTTTACCTTTCCATTCTGTTTAATTGTCTGCCTTGCATAGTGGTTTTTTCCTTTGTGTATGTAGAATGTCTTTCAGTATTCTTTGTAGGGTTGGTTTGTGGTCATGAAGTTCTTCAGCTGATCTGTGTCATTGTAGTATCTGATTTTTCCATCCATGTTGAAGGACAGTTTTGCAGGGTACCACAGTCTGGGTTGGAAGTGGTTTTCCTTTAGGATCTGAAATACTTCACTCCATGCTCTTCTTGACTTTATTGTTTGTGTTGAAACATGTGCTGTGATTCTGATAGGTTTTCTTTTATAGGCGATCTGTCTTTTCTTTCTAACAGCTTTTAGTATTCTGTTCTTATGTTGGATGTCTGGGATGGTGATTATTATATGTCTGGGTGTAGTTTTATTTTGGTTATGGCTAGTTGGAGTTCTATATGCTTCAGTAGTGCATATGTCAATTTTCATTCTCGTGTTTGGGAAGTTTTTAGCTATTACTTCTGTAAATATCCTCTTGATATCATTTGGTCTGTCCCCTTCTTTTTAATTTATCCCTATTAATCTTACATTGTTTTTCTTTGCATCATCTTGCAGCTGTTGAATTGTTATTTGCTGATACCTTGTTATTTTTAAAAGATTTTTCGTTTCCTGTTCACTAGCTGCAATCTTATCTTCAATGTCTGAAATTCTATCTTCACTTTCGTTGAGGTGATTTTGGCAACTTTCAATGGAATTTTTGATTTACTGTATATCTCTTTGAATCTGCTTCATGCATTCTGTTTGTTTCTTATAGTGTTCATTCAGGGATTCTATCTGTTTGCTTTGTTCCTCTAATTTTTTAGCTGTGTCTTCACTAGATGTGTTCACTATTTCTTTGACCACTTTTATCGTTTCTTCTTTTACCTGGGCAATTATTTCTGATTTGAGTTTCTCCATAGCTTCCCCAAGTTGCTTCTTAATTTCAGTTGATGTCATTTCAGTCATTTCAGGTGTAGGGCTTCTATTTTCTTCTATATACATGGCTCCTAGGCTTTCTTGGGATGAGCTGGAGGTTTGAGATTGCCTTTTGGTCTTTTGCTTTGTCATTTTCCTATATTTCCTTGCTTTGAGTGGTGTTCTAAAGCTTTCCCTGGGTGTGTTGGAAATCACCTCCTCTGCCCTCAGCTCCTGGGACTGAATGAAGGTCACTGAGCTTGGCCCAGTCAGGCCTGCAGGACCTCCCAAGCCCAGTACAGTGTTTCAGTGAGTTTGGCAGGAACTCAACCACTGTGAGCACTGGTCTCAAACTCTCCCTGCACCAGTGTCACAGGGCTAAGAGTCCCTCTGTGTGGTTGCAGCCTCCCAAACTGAATGAAGGTCACTGGGCATGGTGAATTGATGCCCCTGAACCTCTGGTGCCCAGTCCAGTGTCCTAGGGAGCTGGATAGGAACTCAATCGCTGGGAGTGCAGGTCTCAATCTTTCCCCGGGCCAGCACTGGAGCACTGGGACTCACCTTGTGTGGTCCTGACTCCCCCACAGGTTCTTGGCTCTCTGAATTGAAAGATGGAAGCTGCGTGTGGGGTACTGAGGCCCACGGAACCTCTGGGGCTCAGACCCATGTCCTAGGGAGCTGGATAGGAACTCAACCACTGGGAGTGCAGGTCTCAAACTCTCCCCTGGCCAGTGCCACAGGGCTCAGAGTCCCCCTACACTGTTTCAGCCTCCTGAACTGAAGGAAGGCCACTGAGCATGGTGCACTGAGGCCTGCAGAACCTCCAGGGTGCAGTCCAGTGTCCTAGGGGGCTGGGTATGAACTCAATTGCTGGGAGTGCTGGTTTCAATCTCTCCCCAGGCCAGCGCTGGAGCACTGGGATTACCTCACACAGTCCTGACTCCCCCACAGGTTCTTGGCTCCCTGAATTGAAAGATGGAAGCTGGACATGGTGCACTGAGGCCCGGAAACCTCTGGGGCCCAGTCCAGTGTCCTAGGGAGCTGGATAGGAACTCAGTCATTGGGAGTGCAGGTCTCAAACTCTCCCCAGGCCAGCACTGGAGCACTGGAGCACTGGGACTCACCTCGAATGGTCCTGACTCCCCTACAGTTTCTTGACTCCCTGAATTGAAAGATGGAAGCTAGGTGTGGTGTACTGAGGCCCGCGGAACCTCCAGGGCTCAGACTCATGTCCTAGGGTGCCCATCTGTGTATTCTTGAGAGGTGCTTAGCATTTCTTTTATTAATCTACTTATATCTTGCTTTACCTGATTTAATATTTCAGTTTTGAGCTTGTCTACAAGTTCCCGAAGATATCTCTTAGTGTCTGATGTTGCATGTTTGCCGCCCTCCGTCTCTTTTATATTTCCCTCTCCTGGATCAATGTTCTCAGGGTTTTGGTCTGGGGCCTTTTTTTGGTTTCTTTCTCTTGTCATGTTTTTGGTTTCTCCCATAGGGGTGTATAATGAAGGTCCCAGCCCCTTTTCTTGTTGGTTGTGGTTCTTCTGAAGCATGCTGTTGAGGGATTTCTGCCCTCTCCTGTTTGCTTTTGGTCATTGAGGCGTAGGAAGGGGCTGCGTATGCTGGCCCCTCCCCTCCGGGCCAGTCAACCTTTGTGGGCCTTCACTGGGTTAGTGTGTGCTACCTGTTGGGAATTGGTTTGGGAGGGCTTATTGGGTCCTGGCCAGGGGCATGACCCAGGCCCAGCAGATCCCACCGATTTGCTCTGGGAAGGGAGCAACCACCTGAAGTCACTATTGTTCCTAGATCAGGTTCCTCCTGCCCGATTCCAACATGTCATCCAGTTTGTTGCTCTCCTCCCATGGAGGGTGGTTATTCCCAGCACTCACTCTGGGGTCCCTTGCTGGCTCCATTCTCCATTGGGCTCACCTACCTCCATCTTCAGTGCGACCGGCCAGTCACAGTGGTGTGATTTTGTGTGCTCCAGGAGGTTGAGACTGTGTGAGTCATGAGTTCGGGCCGCTATGGTGGGTCGCAGCTCTGGCAGGTTGCGGCTTTGGCAGCGGGTCATGGCACTGGTGGTTGGCGGCTGTTTAAGTCGTGAGTTCAGGCCGCTCCGGTAGGTTGCGGCTCTGGTGGGTCGAATCTCTGTGATTTGTGAGATCAGGCTGCTCTGGCCAGTCACAGCAGTGACACGAATTCAGGTGGCCGAAGAGTGCTGTGGCTGCAAATCTCAGCTTCTGCAATTGGAGCCTGAGAATGCATGTTTGACCAGCTTTTTTGCCTTTAGTTTCTTCCTGGACCAAGAGGATCCATCTCCCTCCATCCGGACGTCTCCAGGACATTTTATTCTGGCATGAGTTATCTCTCTCAGAGAGGCTGAGTATCTTGCTGCTTATCGATCTGCCATCTTGAGCCCTCCAATGCAGCTATTCTTAATGTTACTGTGCCAATATAGGATAGTGTGGTCTTGAAGCAGTAACACTAGCCTGAGAGATCAGTCTTCCTCTGTAGAATTAGACAAGCAGCGTACCTTTGCTCTACCCTGATTTTCATGTGAGTTTCTTTTTTGTCCTCAGTTTCTATTGTAATACCTGGCATATAGTAGGAATGAGAGTGATATACAGTATTAATGAAGATCCTGGGGATTTTAAACTTAAATTTTTTTTGTTCCTAAAATTCTGTAATTCAGGCATAGTTACTTTGGTTTCCTTATGCTTCTAATACCCTTTTGTTTTAAATTTTTTTTATTTTAAAGATAATAAAACAAAACAAAACAGAACAAAGCAAATAAGAACAGAACAATGCAACAGAACAGAACACAGCATTTCACAACAGGACAATAGGACATCAACAGCAGCTACCATAATGTTTCTTGTTTTCTTCAAAATAGTTGATCATACCTTCACACACAATAATATAAAACATGACAGAATAGTATAGAACCAGTCAAAAGAATGAAAACATTAAAGGACTTCAAAACCAGATAGCAGGAAATGAATAGTGGCTACTATAATATCTCATTTTCCTAAAAAAAGTTACCATCACACATAATAAAGTCAAGTAAAACACGACAGAATAGAACCAATCAACACAAAAGAACAAAAGCATGATAGGACTTCAAAACAAGATGATAGGAAATCAGCAATATCTACCACAATATCTGGTTTTCTTCAAAATAGCTGCTCGCCGGGGATTTAGCTCAGTGGCTTAAGTGCCTGCCTGACAAGTGCAAGGTTGTGAGTTTGATCCCTGGTACAAAAAAAAAAAAAAAAAAAAAAAAAGAACCTGTTCATACCATCACACATAATAAAATCAAACAAAACAGAATAAAACCAATTAACAAGTGAATGAAAGCATTATAAGACTTCAAAACAATATAATAAGAAAACAACCATGATTACCATAATGTATCCCGTTATGTTCAAAATAGCTGCCTATACTATCAGACAAAGTAAACTCTAACAAACAAGACAGAACAAAGCCAAACCCAACAAACAATACAAGAGTTCAAGACAAGACAATAAGAAATTAATAATAGTTACCACCTTTGCTTCACACGTGTTTCCTCCCCTATCATTCTTACAATAACTATTTTGCTTTTGGATCCCATTAACTCCTGCTTCTTATGCTAGGGTTCATGAATGTGAGTTCAGACAGTTTCACCCATGAACATGCTCACCAGTTGGATCCATTTACCTACAAGAGCCTCAAGATTATTCTACTTTATAGCTGGGTAGCTTTCCACTGTATGGAGATATCATATCTTTCTTATCCATTCTGTGGTTGATGGGCAAGTTCCTCTTGCTTTTTTTCTGGTCTTGTGTCACATGGAACAATTGTATTTTCTCCTTTGATTTTCAGTCTATGAATTTCCTTTCCAGTTAAATGTGTTTCTTGGAAACAGTATGTGGATGGATCTTGTTTCTTGATCCACTCTCCCCATGTTTCTTTTTATTGCTGAATTGAGGCCATTTACATTAATGGTTACAACCAGCATACATTGGTTTGTCTCTGCTGTGTTATCCTCCTGTTGTAGGCCCTCCATTTTCCCCCTTCATTCAGTTGTCTGTCTTGTTTGAGGATCTTCCTCTTCTGCTGTTCCTGGAACCGTGATTATGTTTATCTCTCTCTAGAATATATCCTTTAGCACCCTCTATAGGGTTGTTTTGATAGTCATGAATTCCTTCAGTTCTTTATCATGGAAGTATCTTGTTTTTCCATCAATTTTGAAAGATAGTTTTGCAGGGTAGATCAGTCTTGGTTGGAAGTTTGCAACACTTCACTCCAAACTCTTCTTGACTTGATGGTTTGTGTTAATAAGTCTGTTGTGATTCTTATTGGTTTTCTTTTATAGGTGATCTGTCTCTTTTCTCTAATAGCTTTTGATATTGTGATCCTGTTCTGAATTTCTGGGATCTTGATTATTATATATCTGGATGTAAATTTACTTTGGTTATGGCTATTTGGAATGCTATATGCCTCACTGATCTGCATACCAGATCCTTTTTCCATGTTTGGGAAGTTTTCTGCTATGACTTATGTAAATAGCTTTTTATTTCATTGTGTTGACTCCTGCTTCTTTACCAACACCTATCACTCTTAAATTATGCTTTGTGTCATCTTGCAGCTGTTGAATTGCTGTTTCCTGATTCTGTGTTATTTTTAAGAGATCTTTACTTTCATGATCACTACCTGCAATTCTATCTTCAAGCTTTGAAAGTCTGTCCTTAGTCTCTTTCATACAGTTTTGCCAGCTTTTGATTCACTTTTTAATGTCCTGGATCTCTCTTTGAACGTATTTCATGCATTTAATTCCTTTTTATATTCATTCAAAGTTTCCATCATTTTCCTATGCTCCTCTTTTTATCTATGCCTACCTTAGACATGCTGAGCTATTCTTTCAGTATGTTTGTGATTTTTTCTTTTGCCTGAGACATTATTTCTGATTTGACTGCTTTTACAATCTCATGAAGTTGTTTCCTACTTCAGTTGCTATCCTCACAGAGATTTCAGGTATATGACTTCCATTTTCTTCCATGGCTGTATCTCCCAGACTTGTGTGTGGGCTGGAGGTATCAGATTGTGTTTTACTCCCTATGCTCCTATGCTTTTATGTTATGTTCCTCCCAACAAGCTCGTTGTGGGGCCTCTGGCACTTCCCACATTGGCTGCCCCTCCATGGTATAGGGGACTGGGACAGGCAGCTGTGTTCCTCTGATTCCAGATTTACAGAGAGGTATCAGGGTGGGGGTGGGCTTCTCCAGACCCGTGCAGCTACAGTGGGGCTTCTCTGATGATCAGAGGTGCATGGAGGTGGGGCTACTTCTCTCAGCCTGTCTGTCTACACTGGGAGTCTTGCAGTGGTGGCAAGCACACAGAGGTGTGTTTGTCTGATTCTCTTGGTGGATAATGTCTGCCTGAAGGAACTAAGGGTCGCCAGTGGTGGCCTACAGGTGCATGGGGATTACCTGGCTGCATGTCCCCACTCCTGCTGGCTGCCCACAGGAAGGAGCCTTCTGGTGGCAGTTCCTGGCAAATGGAGGCAGATCTGCTGGCTCTCTCTGCTTATGCTGGATTCCCGCAGTAAGGAGCCTTCTGGTGGCAGTGCTCAGCAGGCAGATGTGGATCTGTCTGGTTCTCTCTGCCCATGCAGGCTGCCTGCAGGAAAGGCTAATAATGAGGAAAATTATGTCAATCTGTTTTGGTTTTTTTTTTTGGTGTTTTTGGAGGCAGGGCTTCACTATATGGTTCAGGCTGGACTTGAGCTCACTTTGTAGTCCAGGGTGGCCTTGAACTCACAGCAGTCATCTTGCTCAGCCTCTTTAGTGCTGGGATTTTAGGTGTTTGCCACTGTGCTCGTCTTTCAATCTGTTTTATAAAGTATCATGAGAATTAACTAGTATAATATTTTGCAAGATAGCCAGAAAAAGATAAAAAGAATACATCTTTCCTTTCAAATGGTTGTGATATTTTAAATAATATTTTGCATTGATTGAATCCCCCAAATGTTCCAGGTTTAATCGAACAGATAGAAATTGTCCATGAGGTTCATGGTCTGAACACAATTTCATGACACTAGTAGTAGTGAGTTTAAAAGTGATTTCATGTCAATATTTGAGAGAGTCTGGTCAGATATTACACATGGGAAATAATCAATCAGCCTGAAATCCATCCAGACATAACCTGAGAAAAGAGTTCTCTAAAATCCTGCTCTATTGGTAGAACTCTTACATTCCTTCTTACCTTTGTAGTTTGGAATGGCAGCAGCCAGTATGTGGTCTGTATAGAAGCCAGATACTTTGTGCTCCAGGACCAGTGGTTTGCCATGTGAGGGTCAATCATTCATCTTCATTTTCAGTTTACTCATTTTGGAAAAGTTGTTAGTAGTATTTACATCATCAGTTCATTATGATAATTCATTTTTTGTTTTTATTTTACTTTTTTATTTTTAAGAAAATAAAACCAAACCAAACAAAGCAGAATAAAGCCAATCAAAACAAAACAGTAAGAGTGATACAGACTTCAAAACAATATAATAGGAAATCAACAATGGCTGCCATAATGCCTCTTGTTATCTTCAAAATAGATATTCATACAATCAGACATTTTAAAATCAAATAAAACAGAACAGAATAAAACCAATCAAAACAAAACAGTAAAAGTGATACAGGACTTCAAAACAAGACAGTAGGAAGTCAACAATGGCTACCATAATATATCTTGTTATCTTTGAAATAGCTGCCCATGCCATGAGATATATTAAAATCAAACCAAACAAAACAGAATGAAACCAATCAAAACAAAACAGTGTTCACTGGAAGAAAGACAGCCTCTTTAATAAGTGGTGTTGGAAAAACTGGCTTTCTACACACTGAAGACTTAAAGTAGAACCATGCCTATCACCATGCACTAAACTAAAGTAAAAATGGATTAAAGATCTAAATGTTAAGACAGAAACACTAAACCTATTAGAAGACAAAGTAGGTAGAAATCTTGAGGACATTGGAGTAGGCTGAGAGTTCATGATCAAAAACCAAACTGCATGGGAAGTACTTCAATGAATCAATAACTGGGATCTTGTCTTATTAAAAAGTTTTTGCACATCGAAAGAAATCACCAAAAGAGTGAAACTAAAACCCACAGATTGGGAAAAGATTTTTGCCAACTGTCTCTCAGACAAAAGACTTTTATCTAGAACATATAAAGATTTGAAAAATATCCGACGCCCCCAAATTCAAACACCCAGCCCAAAAATGGGCAACTGAGATGAATACACAATTCTCAGGTGAAGAAATTCAAATGGCAAATAAATGAATGAAAAAATGTTCAATGTCATTGTCATTTGAGACATGCAATTTGAAACAACATTGAGATATCATCTCACTCCAGAAAGGTGGCTAACATCAAGAAATTAACCAACAACAAATGTTAGCAGGGCTGTGGGGAAAAAGAAACCCTTCTCCATTGTTGGTGGGCGTGTATACTAGTAGAAGCACTGTGGAAATAAGTATGGAGATTCCTCAAAAAGCTAGGTTGCGAGGTTCCACTTGACCCAGCTATTTTCCTTCTGAGTATTTTCCCAGAGGAATTGAAAGCATCATACCACAATGAGATATGTGCATCCATGTTTATAGCAACACAATTTGTAATAGCTAAATTTTGGAAACAACCCAAATGCTCATCAACCAAGGAATGGATAAAAAAGATATGATATTTTTATGTAATGGAATATTACTCAGTCATAACAAATGATAAACTTGAGGCTATTGTATGTAAATGGATGCAACTTGATACCATTCTCATAAGTGAAATAAATCAGACCTGCTTGTGTAAACACAGTATTGTCTTGCTACTGTAAAAAACTGAAAGAGTAAATAAGACCCAAAAGTTACAATAGATATAGTAAAAGGGAAAGAAACCACTACAAGAGAAAGTATATTGTTTGATCAATCTTTTGTGCCTGTATCTTGTACCCTGAGCAATTACTTTGAGGATTACAATATGCAATATAACAACTATTGTTAAATTCCTATCATCTTGTTTTGAAGCCTATATTGCCATTTTTTTGTTATTGTTCTTCTTCTCATTTTGCTTTTGCTGTTATTTTTTGTTTCTTGATTTTTCTATTTTTTTCTCTTCAAAAAAATGAAAATTATACAGGATTTTAAAACCAAATATTATGGGAATTCATAATGAATAACCATATAATTCAGGGAAGTTCTATTTCCATGGTGACTATGTGGAAATTTACATATTTTCCGAGTATATTGAAAGTTCAAAATAAAACAGAACTCATATTTACTAAAATGTTCCAGTAGAACTGGGTAGATATGATTCTACACTGTTACTTTTCTAAAAGTCTTAATTACAAAAGAAAAGAAAAGGAAAGGAAAGGAAAATAGTACCAGAGTTTTTCTATTAGGAATAAGAAATATGTCATTTGCAAACTCTCTTAAAAGCATAATACTTCAAACACAAGTGTGGACTATTTATAAAAATATTCTCCAGATTTGTACTAATAGCATACAGTAATTCCAAACTGTAATTTATACATTACACTTCACTTGTAGAGAAGTTAAATCCATAAAGACATGATGTTTTATGGGAAAAATGCAAGAGTTGGATGTAGAAATCTTGGATAGTCATTTTCTATTTTTTCTTTTTTTTTGAGACAGAGTCTCTCTGTAATTCAGACTGGCTTTGAATTTACTATGTATTCCAGCCTGACCTTGAAGTTGCAATGGTTCTCCTGCCTTTGCCTACCAAGTGGTGGGATTACAGGCCTGTGCCACCAAACCCAGCTATTATTTTTTATTCTTTTATTCATTGCCTTGTTCATTCATATGATTATTAATTTAATCAACATTAAGTTTAGATCCTAGTGAAAATGATGATAAAAAGATAACATCTCATTTTTAAAAGAATTTAATTTTTTCCTTATTAATACTTACAATCTTTGGTTCAGTAAATAATCTAGGACAGTTTATAGTAGTATGTTCTGATATTTCGGTTTCTATGTTGTATTCTCTGTAGCTATGAAGAAATTTATTGTCTATCAACTCTATGAAAGAGAAAAGGCTTGAAGCTCTAATGCATACTAGGTAGTAACATGCTCAAGTGAAGAAATAATGAATAGGATATTAACAAAAATTATGGTGCTTGCTTGCTAGAGACTTTATTGCAAACAAGAATATTCTATGATTACAAGAGCTGTGCAACCATAGTAGTGTCTCTTCTCAAATATTTAAAAAGTATAAACCATGAATATTTGTTAGACTAATCCTTTAGGGCATGTGCTTCTAAAGGGGACTCTTTCTCAGTGATAACTGACTTGAGGAAAAATAAAATAAAATAAAATAAAATAAAATAAAATAAAAATTTCATATCTTAAAAAGCTCAGGTCTTCACACATGGTCTGATTCAGGACTCATATACAAAGGGCAATCCAAATATATGGTGCATGTTTAAATTTAAAAATTTATTACCCTACAAGATATAGTGCCAATAGGCCCCCTTTAAAATACTCCCTTTTGCCTTGAACTTTCTTATCCTATCATTCTTGCCACTTTCTGAAGCAGCTATAAAAGCCTTTTTTGTGAGTGTCTTTATGAGGTGTGATTAAAAAATATGGTGAACAGTTTCTTTCCATTTTACAGCATCTATTGTATGTTTTGGATTTTATTTACTCTTTCAGCTTCTCACACGAGGGAGACAATATGATGTTTACACAAGCCATTCGGGTTTCTTTCATACTACTAATTTTTCTTAGTTAATTGAAAAGAAAGGTTTGTGCTTATAGTATTTGATCAATTCTTCATGCATATGTTTTGTAATCTGAGTAACTACTTTGAAAATAACAATCTATAATGTATTTACCATTGTTACTCTCCCATTGTTTTGAAATTTTGTATCATTGTCTTTATTTTTTTCTCTTTAAAATTAAAAAAAATATGGTGAATATTGCTGCCAAGAGTCAAGCAATAGAAAGGCAGGCTTATAACAAGATTACAGTATGTCCTCACATACCTTATTCATCAGATTTGGCACTAAGTGACTTCTGCATCCTCCCCAGAATCAAAACTACCATGAAAGATAAATGTTTTGAATCAATTCAAAATATCAGTGCAGGTATGACAGCTCAACTAAAGACATTCATGAAAGAGAACTTCCAGAACTGCTTCAGACAGTGTCATGAACAACGGGAAAAGTATTTGAAGTAAGGAGGGATTAGTAACAGTGTGTCTTTTATTGTAATACATTTTAAAAAAATTAAACATTCACTGTATTTTTTGACTGCAAGGTCATTAAGATGAAGTCTGTTTTTTCTTGGTCCTACTTTTCTTGTATTAGTTTCATTTTGTGCAGGATCTTCCTTTATGGTGATAAAATAGCTAGATGTAGTTCATTCAGCTTGATGTCTTGTTTTCCCAGCAGTTTAAATAGAAGAGCATGCCTTTGTTTTTCTAATAGTTCTGATTGATGTATTAAAATATGAGTTTTGTTGACATTGGTGGGCTTACTTTGAGTCCTTTACCCATCCTAAAGCCAGACTAGTTGTAGTTTCATCAAAACCACATGAGCTGAGAAGGAAGAAAGGAGAAATAAGACTGGAATAAGAGGAGTGAATATAGAAATCCATAATGTGACTTCTAGCAATGTCTAGTATCTAGGCACACATGTTTGTCCTCTGCTTCATACCATAGCTCAAGTTTTCGTGTTTGGCTTCCTCCTTCTCACCCTTATGCACATTTTCCCTATTTTACATAATTGAGTTTGCTTATTACTCTCTTTATGAGACTGTGATTTATAACCAGGGATTTTCAGGACCATGGAATCCTTAAGTGAAGAAATGCTTTTTTTTCTAATAGCAAAAATATTGCTCTGTGGTATTTGGGCATCTGTCTTGCCTTGGTGAGTTTTTCATCAGCAGAATTCTTTGATATTGATATGAAAGTAACTTATAGGGAAGGGTATATTTTTTGTGTCCTATTCACAAGGAATCGTTAATATTGGGTGTCTCCTTATGAAGCTATATAAACTATATTAGAAATCACTTTATGTTGGAATATTAAAATTTGCTTTCGAATGGATGCTTGAACTTATCCTAAAGGATTTCTGAATATTCAAAGATAGTTAACATCTACCAGAATGGATTTGGTGCATAAAGGGTTCTTAACAACTGGAACTAGATGAAGTCCTTAAATATAACTTTCCATGAGGATATAATATCACTATATTCTACTTAATGATATATACAAGATTATTCAGTGATGTTTCACTATGTTTCTGACCACTCTTCAGTAATCTATATTTGTGAGTTTTCCTATTCCTAATGACTAAAATCTTGTTACAATATTATGAAGATTTTTAAAAAGTCATAATTTAATTTTAATTTAAAGTTATTGGAGAAGAGAGACACTGAATTAGATTCCTAGTATATCAGCAAACCATAAACACAGAAGAAAAACTGAGGATAACTTAAGCAGAATATGCTAGTCATACAAGCACTCACAAATTTTAACACAATTATAATATAATATAAATGTTTAGGCTTTAGTTTAAAAATATTAGCATCTTAGAGTGGTATTGAATTTTATACTCTGAAATAAAATGTAAAGTATCAGAAGCATTTAAACTATCTGAGCTTGTAGAATCTCTAAGGAGTCAAATGAGTCATGGATTGAAGAATTAGGAACCTCAGAAAGTTTATTTTTAATTCATCAGAAGACTCATTCTAGCAAGTGGGAAAGTGGGCAAGCATCCTTTGTTCCCCTTCATTCTCACATAGATTTGGCTCTTAATTTACTCTCTCCTCTATGGAAAATGGTCCTTAGTTTATGGTGATAAAAATCTCTGCTTTGTGAAAGTATGGTAATCTACTTCATAAACTCCTTCAGGGAAATAAGTTCATAACAGACACAAGTCACCCAAGACTGGTTGGAACTTTCATGAATGAGAACCTGATTGAAAAAAATCTCAAGAATAACACCTTCACTAGAAAACTCTTGAGTTTCAGAGTCTAGGCCTATGAGTATGAATCTTTCATTGGATTATTTTACAAGAGCAACTTTATGATTAGCTTTTTTTTCACTGGTGTCCACTGTAATGCTCTCCAGTTTGTTCTCCAACTGAATGCATTTCAGGAAGTGGCTGTTTAATGCTATAAGGAATAATCACTGGATTTTCTTTTCTTTTTTTGTTAGTTTCTATATCATTTATTAGTTTTATTTTTATACAATTTATCTTTTCTTTAACATTGTAACCCTGGAGACATTTAGACTATACTGAAACATGCTTCACTCCAACAAATAATGTAGTAATGGTGTCTGATGAATTACACATTTTATTATTATTGCATATGCAATATAGTTATCATTTTTACCATATTAAGTGTGTCAGGAATTATAATAGCTAGTTGAATCTTCATAACAAACCCTAGAGCAGGGATGGCAAATCTTTTAGACCCTTTGGTGACACAAGCAGCCAATCGTGGCACATGTGCCACAGTTTTGTCAACACTGTCCCAGAGGCAAATATTTCTATCATCATTCTACAGATCAGAATCCGTAAATCTTATTTCTAAGTGAAAGAAGCCTATCTAAAAAGCCTACATGAGTTCAATCCTGGATGTCCTGAATAGCATGTAACATCTCTGATGTTCAGTACTAAATGATTTCAACTGTATAATACTACAAAAAGACAGAACTGTGAAGAAAACAAATGGTCAGTGGTTACCAGATGCTTAGGAGGAAAATGAGAGAGATGAATGAGTAGATATGTGTCCATATACATTTCTGAAAATCATAAAGTATGCAACACAAAGAGTGAGCCTTTTAGAGCTTTTAATGATACAAATGGCCCACTGCAGCACATGAGCTATGGGTTAGCCACCACTGGATTAGAGAATGGTGGCTTGTATTTAAGTGATGGTCCAGACACTTATGTGATAAATATTACTCAGGATTCAAACTCAGATATGCATACTTTTCTTCATTAGAAAAGTGCATGCACAGGGTAAAATTCAAAAAGTACAGAAGTGTACAAAATAAAAGGTTAAAAATCTGTTGTGAGTTACCAAAATATTTCAGATTTTCATATGTTAAAATTCACTCTTTCTGGTGGACTGTGAGAGTAAATTTTAATCTCTATTATAAAAGTTTTTTAAATTTTTATTTTGAAAAGAATAAAACTAAATAAAAAATGGGGTCATTAAAAACAAAAGGATAGACACAGTACATGATTTAAAACCACAGTACAAGGTAATCTACAATGGTTACCATGATGTCTCTTGTTATCTTCAATATAATTGCCCATATCACCAGGTACAATAAAATTGAAATAGCAGTACAGAGCAAAATCAATAAAAACAAAACACTGGAGACATTATAGGACTTGAAAAGAGGGTAATAGTCAAACCAGAATGGGTATCATAGTGAATCTTACTGTCTTCAGAGTAGTTGCCTATACTCTCAGACCTGATACTATCAAACATAACAGATTCAAATAAAATCAGTCAAGACAAGACAGTGATTGGAAAGTGTCTTTCCAATCAATCAGCAGCTAATGGGTAAGCTTTTTTCTGGTTTCCCGTCACATAGAGCATTATTTTCTCATCTTTGACTTTCAGTCCATAAACCCTCTTTCAGGTTAATTATATTTCTTATATATAGCATTTTGAGGGACCCTATCTCCTGATCCACTCTGCCTCTGTTTATTGTTATTAGTATACCGAGGCCATCCATGTTAGCGATTATGGCCAACCTTCTCTGCCTCATCTCTGCCATCCTATTTTTCTGCTGTTGGTTGGCTACTTTTCCCCTTCATTCTTCTGTTTGCCCCATTCATTGAGTCCCCTTTGTCGCTGTTCTTGAAACCATGGTCTTTCTCTCTCTCTCTCTCTCTCTCTCTCTCTCTCTCTCTCTCTCTCTCTCTCCCTCCATCTCCCTCTCCCTCTCCCTCTCCCTCTCCCTCTCCCTCTCTCTCTAGAATGTCCTTCAGTACTTTTTTGTAGGGTTGGATTGGTGGTCATGAACTCCCCCAGTTCCTCTTTGTCATGGAAGCATCTTGTTTCTCCATTAATTTTGAGAGATAGTTTTTCAGTTAACATCAAGCTGGGTTGGAGGTTATTTTCTTTCAGGGCTTGGATTACTTCACTCCAAACTCTTCTTGATTTGATGGTTTGTGTAGTGAAGTCTGTCATGATTCTGATGGGTTTTCCTTTATAGGTAATATGTTTCTTTTCTCTGAAAGCTTTTAATATTGTGTTCTTGTGATGAATTTCTGGGATCTTGATTATTATATGTCTGGATATGGATCTATTTTGGTTATAGCTGGCTGGGGTTCTGTATGCCTCATATATCTGAATATCATTTCCTTTTCCTATGCTTGGGAAGTTTTCTTTAATTATTTCTGTAAATAGCCTTTGTATTTCATTTGTGTTTTCCCCTGCTTCTTCACTTACATTTTTTCCCCTTAAGTTATAGATCCTCTTGTCATCTTCTAGCCTTTGTATTGTTACTTCCTGGTTCCTTGTTATTTTTAAAAGATCTTTCCTTTTGTGATCGCAAGTTGCAAACCTGTCTTCAAGGTTTGATAGTCTATCTTCAGTTTCTTTTAAGCAGTCTTGCCAGCTTTCAATGGAGTTTTTAATTTCTGGGTAATCTCTTTGAATCTGTTTTATGTATTATAGATTTTTTTATATTCGTCATTGAAGGTTTCTCTCCTTTTTTTATGCTCTTCCATTTTTCCATCTGTGTCTTCTTGAGAGGTAGCTAACATTTCTTTTATTATTTTTCTTATATCTTCCTTTACATGTATTAGTATTTCTGTTTTGAGTTCTTTTATAATGTTACAAAGCTAATTCTTTACGTCAGATGCTGCTTTTTTCGAAACCGCAGGTGTGCAATCCCTGATCTCTTCTGTGTTTACCTCTCCTGGGTCAGTACTGTTTGGGTTGGAGGCTGGAGGCTTCCTTTGGTTTCTTCCTCTTGTCATGTTTCTGGTTTCTTCCAGAAAAGTGGGTAATGGGGGTCCCCGGCACTTCCTGTATTGGTTACGATTACTCTGAAGTCTGCTGTCTAGGGATTGCTGCCCTACCCAGTCTGCTGATGACCACTGAAGTACAAACAGGAGTGGGGCAGGCTGGCCCCTCCCTTCTGAGCTTGTCAACCACTGGGAGTCTTCACCACATTAGTATGTGCTGTATGGTCAGGGCTGGTTAGGGATAGCTTCAGGGAGAACTTGTCCTTAGCTATTAGATTGTGCACAGGGGTGGGACTCAGTCCAAGCAATTCTTACTAATCTGCTCTGTGCTAGGAGTGGCTGACTGAAGCCATTGCATTTCTGGTTCCAGGTTTATCCTGCTGCACTCCAAAATGTCAGCTGGCCAATCGCCCACTCCTACTGGAGGACCAAGTTCCTTGCACTCACCGGGAGCCAGTAGAGATCGCTGAGCTGGCACTGTTCTCCATTCTGCCACTCCCCTCTGTGACCACATCCTCCCACTGAGGCCCTCGGGCTCACCAACCTCCAACTTCACTGTGACCGCTTGTCTTCTGGTTCCAGCAGCATTTCATACACAATGGGACTGGCTCTGGTGTGAATGCATCTGGCTACAGCGTTCTGTCCATGTTTTTCTTTCCTTTTCTTTTTTTTTCCCCCGTTAGTTTCTTCCTGTTTCAAGAGGATCCATCTTCTTCCATCTAGTCTTTTCCAGGATGTTTTATTTCAGCTAGGCTCTTTACTGTGCATATTGATCCTCCATCTTCCCAGCTTCCCCTATTATAAAAGTTTTAAAAAGTCAATAGATTTGATTATTTAGAGCCATTTTAGGTTTACAAAAAATTCAGTAGAAAGTACAGAATTCCCATATTCTTGTTCCCTCCATTTCCATCTCAATTAGTGACATAATGTGTATATTTGTATATTACAGTTGATGAATTCATACCTATACATTATTAATGAAAGTTAGTACTTAGAGTTCACTGTTTGTATTGTACACTTTATGCTTTTCATAAGTAATGACACATATTTACAGTGTTCCACTTATTCATTTTGTTCATTTTCCCCTAAGCAGCTGACAACCTCTAACAGTTTGCTGTCTTCACCTTGCTGTCTTCTATCTTTCTGGAATATCATACAGTTGCAATCATTTAGGACTACACATCAGAGATGTGACATGCTATCCAGGATGTCCAGGATTGAACTTCTTTCACTTATCAATGTGATTTAAACTCCTCAACAGCTTTTTGTAGCTTGATAGCCAATTTCTTTTTTGATGATTAATATTCCAATTTATGGATATATATTATAGTTTGTTTATTCACTAGTTGAAAGACATCTTGGTAGCATGCAAATTTTAGCAATTATGAATGAAATTAATATAATTGTTGTGTGCAGGGTTTTAGGTGCATTTAAGTTTTCAGTCATTTTGATAAATATCAAAACGTATGATTGCCTAGTTATATTGATGAATATGTTTAGCTTTGAAAGAAACTATAACAATGTTCTCAAAGTGGCTGTACTAGTTTTGCATTTCCACTGGCAGTGACAGAGAGTTCCTGTTGATCCACATTCTTGCTGGCATTTGGTGCTCTCAGTGTTTTAAATTTTAGCCATTCTAGTAAGTGTGCAGTGGTGTCTCATTATTGTCTTAATTTGTCATTTCCTAATGGCTTATGATGTGGGATTTTTTTCACATGCTTACTTGCCATCTGTACATGATTGGTGAAGAATCTATTCATATCTTTACTCAATTTTTTTTGTGTTTGCTGGGAATTGAACCTAGGGTCTTCACACTGAGTGCTCCATTCCTTTTTATTTTTTCTTTTTAGACATAGTCTTGTATAGTCACTAAACTGCCAGACTGAAATTTGTAATCTTCCTGCCTCAGTCTCCCAGAGTACTTTGAATATAGGTGTATGCCATCATGCCCAGCTATCTTTGCTTGTTTTTAAATTGAGTTTTTATTCTTTATGGTTGTATATTTTGGTTTTCAATCCTTTAATTAGTGTGTTTTTTTAAAATTATAAATGATTTTATTACATTCATCAAGATCTCTTGGTACAACTTTTGGTACACTGTCATCAATTAACTTCTATATACTTTGTCAGAAATACAGTTATATAAACATTGCTATTGGGCTGGGGGTTTAACTCAGTGGTGTAAGTGCCTGCTTGGCAAATGCAAGGTCATGAGTTCGATCCCTGGCACAAAACAAAAAAACAAAAAAACAAAAAAAACAAAAAAAACCCAAAATGCTATTATCTCAACATTTTATTTATTTATTTTGAAGGTAGTGAATACAACAGAATAAGACAGAACATAGCCAATTGAGACAGTACTGTGAAATTGGTACAGAATGTCACAACAGGTTACTGGGATAACAGTAATAGGTGCCATAGTATATCTCGTTATCTTCACAATAGTTTTTCTTTCAATCAGGTATAGCCAAATCAAACCAAATACAGAACATTTTAGAGCTTAACAAAACAGAATATTGAATAGAGCAATACAATTAGTCAGAGCAAAACAAAACAGTGATAACAATATTTGCCTTCAAAGAGTTGATAGAAGGAAATACCCTCTATTTGCTATATTGCATATGGTCAACCTTCCAAGAGATTCTCAGACCTGTGGTTCCTATTTGCTAATGAGGGGTAAGGCAGATGGGGGTATGGGATGCTTGATTCTCAGTGCACATGCCAGTAGACTCAGGGCTGCTTACCAGGGAGGTGGGCTGGTTGCTTGGTTTCACAGTGCCCTAAGTTCCAACATGGCCTAATTAGTGTGTTTTGCAAAGATTTTTTCTACAGTCTGTGGCTTGTTATTCTTTGAACAGTGTATTTTGTAGAGCAAAAGTTTTTAATTTTAACAAAGTGCAGTTTATCAGTTTTTTCTTTTGTCAAATCATGCTTTTGATCTTGGATTTAAATCTTAGCACCAAATGCATGGTTACTTAGATTTTCTCTTATCTTCTAGAAGTTTGAGAGTTTTGCATTTTACATATAAGTCTATACTGCATTTTGAATTAAATTAATAAACTGTATTAAATCATCTCTGAGGCTATGCTCCAGTGGTCTGGAGAGATACAGCAGCGTAGTGGGGGTAAGAGAAGAACCCATGCCTTGAAGTTCTGCTGTCATCGAGGGAGCAAAAGTACCTCTCCACCCCTCCAGGAACTCCAGATTGGAAAAACCCAGGTGCCTTGTCCAGTCCACTACACCCAGGGACTGGCAGCCAATGCAGAAAGCACCTGGAATGCCACAGTGGACTTATTTGGAGGAACACAGGAAAATGTCAAGATGAAGGAGCAAAATAACAATCTCAGACCTTCAGCCTACACAGAGCAAGTTCAGGGGACACAGACATAGTAGAAATTAGAGATCACACACCTGAAATTTCTAAAAATATAACAACTGAAGTAAAGAAGAAACTTAGTTTTTATAGTGTTTAGTTAATTTTACATGCCTATTTCTGATTGTCTGGACAGCTATTTTGAAGATAACAAGAGGCATTATGGTAGCCATTGTTAATTTCCTGTTATCTTATTTTGAAGTCCTGTATCATTTTCATGGTTTTGTTTTGTTTGGTTTTATTCTGTTTTGTTTTTTAAAAAAATTTATTATGTCTGATGGTATGGGCAGCTATTTTGAAGATAACAATGTATATTATGGTAGCCATTGTTGATTTCCTATTATCTGGTTTTGAAGTTCTATATTGCTTTCATTGTTTTGTTTTGATTGGCTTTACTCTATTTTATTTTGTATGTTGTTATTCTCTTTAAAATAATATTTTAAAAATGTGTGAAATATGTACATAGATTTATCTTTTGTGCATGGATGTTTAGTTGTTCCAGAACCACATGTTGAAAATCCCCTCTTGTCTTAACTGAACTGACTTTGTTCATTTGAGATCAGTTACCTGTATTTTTATGATTCTATTTCTGAGCTCTCTATTTTGTTTCATAAATTGACCTGCTTTTTTGCCAATATCATCTTTTTATGATTCCAAATTTATACTAACTTTTGAAGTCAGATTGTATCTATCCTCACTTTATTCTTTTTCAATGTATTAGTTATCTTTTGCCTTTGCATATAAAATTATTATTAGTGCTATGTAGTCCAAATTGAATTCACTGTGTAGCTGAGCTAGTATCAAACTATACACTGTCCTTCTGCTTCAGCTTCCCAAGTGCTGGAATTATAAGCATGTGCCACCATGCTCTGCTTCATAAAAATTTTAGAGTAAAAATTTTAGAATAATTTTATTGATGAACACAAAATAAGTTTATAAACTTTTGTCTTTTTTTTGAGACAGTGTTTTACTATGCAGTTCATGCAGGCCTTGAATTTACTTTGTAGCCAGGTTGGCCTCAAATTTGCAACATTCCTCCTGCCTCAGCCTCCCGAGCGTTGGGATTACATGTGTCTGCTACCAAGCCAGGCAGTTTCTGGACTTTTGACTGAGATTGCTCTGAAACTATAAAACAATTTGAGAATAAATGAAATCTCAATATTGACTCTATATCTGTGAACATGCAGTATCTTCCCACTTGCTATTCTGTTTCATCAGTTTTGTAATTTTCCTTCTGTAAATCTTATAATGTGTTAAATTTATACTTAATTATTTCATTTCTGGGTACTAATTAAAAAAATGTTTTGTTTTTGAATTTCAAATTCTAATTGTTTAAATATTGATAGTATGTAATAATGCAATAAACTGTATCTTGACCATGTATCTTGCAGCTTACTATGTTTCATTCATTTTTATTGCTGATTAGTATCCCATTGTGTGGATACTGTTTAATTAAAAAAATTCCAGTGCAGTGAAACATGAGTTGATTGAGTTTTTGTTAATTATGAATGAAACTACTGTAGGAAGCATGTATAGGTTTTTATGTCAGTATCATTTTTTTTCTTAAATAAATACCTAGGAATGAGATACTTGGGATTGTGAGATACTTGGGGTTTGTGTACTTATTTTAATTTATAAGAAAATGTTAAAAGCTGTTTTCAAAGTGGTTATTGAATTTTGGATTTTCAATAACAATCTAATTGCTCTGTATCTTTATCAGCAGTTAGTTTAAAAATTATGTTTCAGCTATTCTAATAGATATGAAGCAAAACCCATTGTAGTATTAATTTGCATTTCTGTAATGACTAAGGTTGTCACGTATTTTCACCTTTTTGCCATATGTATAGTTTTTGGTTGTTGTGAAATGTCAGCTGAAGTATTTTGCTCATTTTAAAAATTAAGTTGTTTTACTCTTATTGATAATTTGAAGAGCTCTTTTTAATTTCTGGATACAAGTGAGTTGTCAGAAATGTGGTCTGAAAATATTTTGTCCTGGTTTGTGGTTTGCCTTTTCTTTGTCTTTTTTAAAATTAATTTTATTTAAAGAGAAAAAACAAAACAAAACAAAACAAAACAGAATAAAGGGTAGCAACAATACAGAATTCCAAGGAAAAAAGGAAAAGAATAACAATAAAAAATCCTAAGAAATTATTACTTGACAAATTACATACTGACTTCTTGGAAATAGTTGTTCAAATTACAAAGTTAAAACATGTAAAGTAGACATTCAAACAGTGAGACTGTTAACAGTTCTGCTCCACGATCTGACAAAAACAGCAATATGGTCATCCATCTTACCCACTCAAATATACATGCAATTATTTCAAAAGGGTAAAATTAAACACAACAAAACAGAACAAAGCGGATCACAAGAAAGCAGTGTAAGAGACATAAATTTCAAAGCTAGACAATTGGAGATATTCACTCTCTGTCATATTGACTCTTGTTTTCTTCCAAATAGTTGTCCATATTGTTACATACAGGGAATTCACATGAAACAACCTAGTATGGAATTGATCTGAGCAAGACAAGGAGGGCATCAATACATTAGGGATGTCATAGTATATCTCATTCTCCTCAAAACAGCTGTCCATACCTTCATATGTGTTGAACTTAAACAAGGCAAAGCAAGCTAAAATCACTTTGAACAAAAAGTGATAGTTTTGTTGGATTTCACATCATGACATTATGGAATCAGCACTGGGTACTGTAGTGTCTTTTTTTCTTCAAATTAGTTGTTCATTTCAACATGTGTTATATAGTTGGTTCTTGTAAACTGTTTATAAGCCTCTACACATACATGAGTCTCTAAATGTATATCTATCCTTTCTGTATTAGAGGGGAAAACAAAACAAAGCAAGATAAAACAAAACAATTCCTAGAAAAGCATGAAGCAAATAAGTCACATAAAACCTCAATACTAGGTGATCTACAATCATGGTCACTATGATGTCTCAGCAGTATATAACAACATTAATAAAAACAAAGCATTGGAGACATTATAAGACTTCAAAAGCAAATAATAATCAAACCAGAGTGGGTATCTTAGTGAATCTTGTCATCTTCAGTGTAGTTGCCTATACTCTTAGACTTGATGCTATCAATCCTAACAGATTTAAATAAAATCAGTCAATACAAAGTAGCAATCTAACAAACCAGATTCAAATAAGATCAGTCATGATAAGACAGTATAAGTTATAAAGGGCTTCAGATTAACTTGATAGGAAATTAAGGATGATTACCATAATATGACCTCTTATTTTTGGGATAGCTGACCATGTCCTCAAGTCTAGTGTAAGTAGACAAACTGGAACATCACGTAATCCATCCAAGCAGAGTGGTGAGAATAATGTAAATTTTAAATCTTATTACCCAATTAACAATATCCTCTGCCTCCCTTTTTTTAGACAATTCCTCCCCTTTCACTCCCATAGGGTGCACTGCTTCTTTTGGGTCCCACTGCCTCCCTATATAGAGTATCTCAATGGACCCTGTCTCCTGATCTACTCTGCCTGTGTTTCTCTCTGTTAATATTTCAAGGCCATCTATACTAGAGATTACAGCTAATCTTCTCTGCCTTATTTCTGCTATTCTTTTTTTCTGCCATTAGTTGTCTCTATTTGTGTTCCACTCCACTATCTGCCCTCTTCACTGAGGCCTCTCTGCCACTGTTCCTGAAATGCTCATATTCTTGTTCTCTCTCCCTAGAATGTCCTTCAGTATTTTTTTGTAGGGTTGGACTGGTGGTCACAAATTCTCCTAGTTCCTCTTTGTCATGGAAGCATCTTTTTTCTCCATTAATTTCTAGAGAGAGTTTTGCAGCATACATCAATCTGGGCTGGAGATTGTTCTCCTTCAGCAGTTGAATTACTTTACTCCAAGCTCTTTTTGACCTGATGGTCTGTGTTGAGAAGTCTGCTGTGATTTTGATGGGTTTTCCTTTATAGGTGATCTGTTTCTTTTCTCTGATGGCTTTTAATATTCTGTTCTTATATTGAATTTCTGGGATCTTGATTATTATGTGTCTGGGTGTAGCTCTGTTTTGGTTGTAGGTGGCTGGAGTTCTGTATGCTTCATACCTCTGCATATCATCTTTTTTCTATGCTTGGGAAATTTTCCTTAATAATTTCTGTGAGTAGCCTTTGTAATTCCTCTGGTTTGATTCCTGCTTCTTCATTCACATGCTTTATTCTTAAGTCATAGATCCTCTTGTCATCTTCCAGTCTTTGTATCTTTACTGCCTGCTCCCTTGTTATTTTTAAGAGATCTTCCCTTTCGTGACCCCACATTGCAAGTCTGTGTTCAATTTTTGATAGTCTATCTTTGGTTTCTTTCAAGCAGTTTTGCCTGCTTTCTATGGAGTGTTTAGTTTCCTGATAATCTCTTTGAATCTGCTTCATTAATTTTAGTTTTTTTCTGTATTCTTAATTAAATTTTTCTCTCCATTTGTGTTCCTCCATTCTTCTGTGTCTTCTTGAGAGGTGCCCAGACTTTCTTTTATTAATCTACTTATCTCTTGTTTAATTTGAATTAATATTGCAGTTTTGGTCCTGCTTACGAGGTCCTAAAGATATCTCTTTATGTCTGCTGATGCTGTGTTTGATGTTGCATGTTTGCTGCCCTCAATCTCTTTTGTATTTACCTCTCCTGGATCAATGTTCTCAGGGTTGGGGACTGGGGTTTTTTTCTTATTTCTCCCTTTGGTCATGTTTTTGGTTCCTGCTATACAAGTATACAGTTTAAATCCCAGACCCTTTTCTTGTTGGTTAAGGCTCCTCTAGAGGGCACAGGCTAGGAGCTCTTGTCCTCTTTAATAGGCTATCAGAGATTAAAGTTCATGCACAGTCATGTGTGCTGGCTCCTCCCTTCCGGGCCAGTCAACCTTTGCAGGCCTTCACTGTGTTAGTGTGTGCTGATCTCAGGGAATTAATTTGTAGTGACTCACTGGGTCCCGGCCAGGCGCGCAGCCTAGTCCAAGCAGATTCCACCAATCCGCTCAATTAGGGGAGTAACCAACTGAAGCCACTTCCTTATGGATTTAGGGCTCTCTTGCCCAATTCCAATATGTCTTCCAGTCGGTTTCCCCTTTCCCGTGGGAGGGTCTTATTCCCATCACTCACTGCATGTTGATGCTGGTCCCTGAAAACTGCTGGGCTCCCTGACCTCTTGACTTCAGCGCGGCTGCGGTGTGAATTCACGGTACTCTGGGTAGGTCGCGTGCAGGACCGGTCCGGTTGAGCTGCATGCAGGGCTCCACGCTCCAGTGGCTCAAACCAGTTGCTTTGGCGCGGATCACTTTGTCAGGTCTCCGGCAGGGATTCAGGTGGCTTGAGGAGGGCGCTGTGCTCGCTGATCTTAGCTTCTCTTATGGTAGCCCCAGGACCTCATATTCGAGCAGTTTTCTGCACTCTAGTTTCTTTGTGGGTTGTGAGAGCCCATCTCTCTCTGTTTGGGTCTCTCTAGGGTGTTTTATTCTGGCATTTGAGCTGTCTCTCTCAGAGAGGGTCCCTCTCCTGCCACCTACTGGTCCACCATCTTTTCTGTTTACTGAACATTTTTTCTCCTTTTCTTTGTCTTAATGATGTCTTTCATACAGCAAAAGTTTTAGATTTTCATACAATCTAATTTACCAATTTTTCCAATTTTAGACCTTTTTTTGATATATGTAAAAACTGCCTACTCCAAAATCTCAATACATTTTTCCTATGTTTTATTCTAAAGGTTTTATAGTTTTACATGTAAGAATACTTTCCATTTCATTTTTTGTCTAAGGTGTGAAATATGGGTCAAGATTCATCCTTTTGCCAAAAAAAGTTCAATAATTCATGCCAGCTTTAAAAAAAAATCCATTCTTTATTGAATTGTCTTTGAATTTTTGCAAAAAAAAGTAAGTTGACCATATTTTGTAGTTCTAATTCTGGATTTTGTTTTATTCTATGCATATTTGACCTTTTGCCAACAATGCACTGTCTTAAATTATAACTTTATAGTAAGTGTTAAATCAAATAGTGTATTCTCCAATTTTGTTTTTCCTTTTCAAAATATGGGCACTAGTTCCAGTGCCCTCTTATAAAAATTTTTAGAATCAGCATAACAATGACTAGAATTTTGATTCAGATTCCTTTGAATTAATAGATGAATTTATAAATAGAAGTTGTGAAGTGGATATCCTTGTCCAGTTCCCTATTTTAGAGAAATATATTCATTCAGTTTTTCAGCATTATGTACATGAATATTAGGTACAGATTTTTGTTTGCAGATGTCCTTATTGATTGACAAAGAAATCTCCTTTTTATTCATACCCTGGAGAGAATTTTTTAAATGAATGGTTGTTGAATTTTGTCAAAGTCTTTTAAATCTTTTATCAATTAAGATAATCTATGACTTTCCTTCACACAGTGAGTAACATTTTGAATATTGAACCAATTCTGAATTCTTTTGATGAACCCCTGTTTACTCATGGTGAATTCATTATACTTTTATATGTTAGTAGCTTCAGTTTGTTAATATTTTGTTGTGGATTTCTGTACTCATAGTCATAAAGATATTGGACAGCTGTTTTCTCATAATATCTTTTCCTGCTTTGATATTAGGGTGATGCTTACCTCATAAAATGAGTGGGGAAATATTTTCTCCTTTTAATTTTCTGGAAGAGATAGTATAGAATTAGTGTTATTCTTTTCTTAAATGTTTGGTAGAAATCTCCAAAAATATAACATGGATCTGAATTTTTTTTTTCATAGAAAGTTTTCAGTTTCTCATCACATAAGGAAATATTCAGGTTATTTATTTCCTTTTGAGTTTTGTTAGTTGTGTGCTTCAAGGCCACTTGACCTAGATTGTTGAATATATGGGCATAGCAATGCTTGTAGTACTTTATTATTATTCTTTTAATATGATTAGTGTTTGGTATTCCTAGTATTTGTAATTTATGTCTTCTCTCTCCTTTTTTCCTTGGTTTTCTCTTAAGTTATGCTGTCTGTCCCCCACTTGGTTTTGTTGCCTTTGGACCAAAGTTAGATAATAAAAGGAGAAATAAAACTGCAAAACCCTACCCTATTATAGGTAACTCTCCCAGATTTGGGTCCCTCCTGCACTTTGGATCTTGTTATTTTTTCATAGTTCCTATTTTTAATTATGTCAAGAGTTTTTAGTTCTAGTAAGTGGAAGGGCTTTTCCTATTCTACTCTATCACCTTTGATTTTGTTTCTAAATATAATACTGCATCTTTCAGACACTTCCACATTGTATCATTTTGTTTATTAATTTTAAAGTAGCAAAGTACTCCATTTTATTGGTATGTCACAGTTTACTTAATATGTTATGTAATCTTTTTTCTACCAACAAAGTTGAGACAACATATTTATTCATACATGTTGGTATATTTTTGTGAGCATACCTGGAGAGTATCTTCTATAGATGCAGAATAATGGTACAAAGAATATGTACACAAACAGTGAGGATTTTATACCTCCATGAATAACGCCTGTGAATGCACATTTCTCCACACATGTGTTTGATTAGAAGCTTAAAGATGTTTACAGTTTGATAAATGAAAGGAATCTTTTTTTAATTTACACTTTTTATAATGGTTGAAGCTGAGCATTCTTTCATAACTTATTGACTGTTGCTGTTTCTGGTCTGATAACTTCTTGGAGTTTATGTTAAATAAGACAGGTTAATTATCACTCCCTACCTCTTAATCTAGCTGTTAAATAAATTCACCCAGATCTCCCACTGATTTCTTTATGATTTTACTCAGACTTTATCATGGGTAGGCAATGAAAAATTCACAAATTATGAACGAAAAAGAAATTTTAATGTTTTAGAATATTTAGTTCCTGTATCCATAAGTAGATTATTTTCATACAAGTTACTATAGGTCTGAGTCAAATTTTCAGGACTGAAGAAACTTGATTATTTGACTCCAACTTGACTTTAGCATTTTTTAAAACTTCAGCAATTAGCCTATGAAGGCTGCCAAAGCAAAGCAGAGAGAAAAATATATAATATTAACATTTTTGGTGCACCTGACCCTTGTGTTTACAGGTTAGAAAAACAAGTACAGGTGGGGTGTGGTCCCAGGGCAGGCTGCTGTGTGTCCATTTGTTGACATGAGAAGATTTTAGCAGCTACTTAATGGTTATAGGGAATGCAGGTTATACAAGCTATGGACTCAAAGATGAACACCTGTATAGATTATTAATCAAGTTTAAATGGTGAATCAAGGAAGGAAAGAAATGAGTGTTCATTTTGAAATACTGGCTTACCTTATCTTTGACAAAGGAACCAAATATGTTCACTGGAAAAAAGATAGTTTCTTTAATAAAAACTTAAAAATTATGCTGGGAAAATTGACTTCATATGCCAAAGACTAAAACAATACTCATGTCTATCACCATGCACTAAAGTAAAAATGGATCAAAGATCTAAATATGAAAATAGAAACACTAAATGTACTGGAAAAATAGGTAGAAAGTTTGACTATATAGATATAGGCAGAGACTTCATGAACAAAACTCAGACTAAAAGAGAAATATTAGAAAGAATTGGAATCTCATCTTATTAAAAAGCTGCACAACAAATCACCAATAGAGTGAAAAGACAACCCACAGAGTGGAAAAAATTATAGCCAATTATCCCTTATACAAAGGACTTATATCTAGAACATATAAAGAATTGAAAACAGTCAGAACCCCAAATAAAAAGACCCAGTCCAAAAATGGGCATCTGAGATGAATACACACTTCTCAGATAAAGAAATACAAATGGTAAATAAATACATGAAAAAAATGTTTAACATTGTTGATCATTTGAGAGAAGTAAATTAAAACAACACTGAGATTCCATCTCACTCCAGAAAGAATAGTTATCATCAAAAAATCAACTGATAACAAATGCTGGCAGGGCTGTGGGGAAAAGGAACCCTTCTCCACTGTTGGTGACAGTGTAGATTGGTGCAAACACTATGGAAATCAGTGTGGTGATTCCTTAAAAAACTATAATTAGAGATCCCATTTGATCAGCTATTTGCCTTCTGCATATCTTCCCAGAAGAATTAAAAACATCATACCACAGTGATATATGTGCACCCATGTTTATAGCAGCACAATGTGTGATAGGTAAATCTTGGAAAAACCCAAATCCTCATCAACTGAGGAATGGATAAAAAAGGTGGTTTTTTAATATAGTGGAGTACTACTCAGCCATAAATAAGGATAAACTGGAGACTTTTATAGATAAATGGATGCAACTGGAGACCATATTCATAAGTGAAGTAAATCAGATCTATATGTGTCAACATCATATTGTCCCACCAACATGAGAAACTGAAGGAATAAACAGATCCAAAATGTACAATAGATATTGTGAATTGGGAAGAAACTGTTCAAAAGAAAAGACAAACTGTGATCAGGGAGAGGGGAAAGGAAGAAAGGGAAACAGAAAAAATATATTAATACACAAAATAGTTAAGATAGTTATACAGCTGTTTTAGCTCATTGAAAAGACAGGTTTGTGCTTATATTATTTGGACAGATATGTTACGTATGTCTTGTACTCTGAATAATTACAAAAAAGACACCAATACGCAATGCATTAATTATTGTAACTGTCCTATTAACTTCTTTTGAAGCTCTGTTTTATTGTTATTTTTATTTTTCTCTTTAAAAAAATACCTGAAATACTGGCTTGTGAGATATAAAGAGAATAAATGTGTTTCTTTTATGCAAATACCTGTCACCATTACATCTGCATATATAGTGTGTCCTTGGCTTTGTTCAGTATACAAAGGGTTTTCCAAGACAATTAGATTTTTACGTGTGCAGTATTTTAATAAAGTTATAATTTATTTTTAAATTTAAATATAGTAAAATTCATTGGTTTCAATGCATAGTTCTGAGTTTTAAAAAACATGTACTTTGTGAAACTACTACTACTACCATCACCAAGATACGGTTCTATAACTCCACAATTTCCCTTTTGCTGCCTTTTTGGAGTCAGCCCCTTCCCCATCTCCAGTCTCAACATCCTCTCATTTGTTATCTTCTCCTATAGCTTTGTCCCTTCCTGAAGCATATAAAACATTTCCAAAGGGAAATGTCAAACACAGTAACATATTTTAATTACCATGACTCATGAAAATAATGTTTTGAAATGATACTCAGCCTGCTAGAGGCATATAAAGATTCTGTTTGAAATTTCATGGATGTTTCATCTTTGCTCACTGTCAATGGACTAGTAGAGATTTTATCAAAGATAAGAAATCTTAGATACTTGTTCAAAGCATTGCTATTTTGTTGTTTCACATAAAAATTAATATAGTTAAAAACAGCAAAAGTGATTGAATGGATCAGACTTGTTATTGTACATTAGGTTTTCATAACTCAAACATGTCTCTATGGCAGTCTATACTGACACAATACATATTGCCATGATTAAGGGCTGTATATCTTCTAGCATCCATGTATTTGAAATTCTTACATCTTGCTTTCTGTTTTTCTCCCTGTCTCAAAAGTAGTGTATGCACACTGAAGAAAGGTAGAAAATATTCATGATCATAACAGAGTAGGGTAGGTTAAGAGGGCTTAATTAAACCAGTGTCAATTCTTATACAGTAAGAAATGGTTAATTGTCTTCAGTTGATGTCTAGACCTATTTTAGATAGCAAAATAATGATTTTTGAAAAGTTTTTACTTTTTAAAAATACTCAAACATGACCTCTAACTTTTTCATTTTGATCATTATCATTTATTTAAACTATCACATATTTATTCTTTGCTTTTCAGACTTTTACAAGGGCTCTGGGCCAAAAACAATTGTATTCTGTTCTAATTCTGATCAACCTGATTTGATCTGTTTGAATTGTTTTAAATATTCAAAATAGAATGTTATGAAAATAATTTGTGCCTGAATTAAAAGGAAATTATTTTGTTTTTAAAAAAATGGAGTAAATGAAAATTGATTTTTAAGATGACTGCCTTATAATCTTATGCATACTTTCTCTTAATTCTTTGAAACATTACTAAGTTAATCTTTGTTCAAGTTAAACCTATGTATTTTATGTAAACTGACATGTTCAACTTTTCAAAAGATTTCCATGAGTATAAACTATATCTCAGGTGTCTTGAATGGAGACTGCTTCTTTGAGGCATAAGTAATTCATGTGTTTATACAGTGAAGTTTTACTGACCACCCTCGGTGCATCAAATATAATGCTAGGTACAGAGGATACAGAAGACATTTTATTCTTCACCTTTAAGGAACTCATAGTAACAGCTATAAACCTCAAAAATGTGTTTTAAAAATCCATATACCATTTCTTCCTTTCACTAACTACATCTAATCAGTCACTGCATTTTGACAATGTAACTCTCTAAATCAGTAGCTATCAACATTGACTATACAGGGTAAAACTCACCAGAGAGATTTAAAAAAAAATACCTGATGCCTTGGTTCCACCCCCAGAGATCCCACTTGGGCTGTTCAGCTGATTCCAGTGTGCAGCCAAGAATAAGAATCATTGCTCTAGACTAGGAGTTGGTGACTTTTTTCTGTAAGGGAGTGGATGGTAAATATTTCAGGTTTTATCTAGCCATATGATCTGTGTCACTGCTACTCAACTCTGCCATTGCAGAGTGAAAGAACCATAGTTGTTACATTATGAAAGCAAATGAATACAACTATGTCCCGGTAAAATTTTACTTATGAATAATGAAATTTGAATGTCATATAATTTTATGTATTATGAAATCTTTTGATTGTTTTCAATCATTAAAAATGTAAAAACCACTGTTAATTCATGGGTTGTATAAAGATAGTCATTGGGTCAGATTTAGTTCATGGGTCATGTTTTGCAACTCCTGATCTAGAAGAGCTTAGTGACCTATAAGGTTAACAGTGTCACTTATGGATCTTTTAGGAAGTGCCTGGCCCATAGAGATTCAGTTCAGGACATCTGCATGGGACAAGGAAATTCTACCATGCATGCATGGTTATGAGTTCCTGTTCTAGAGAGTTAATTGAATTTTGCTTCTCTTCCAATACTTATAATTACTTTCTCATTTATAGGTCTTTATTACCTCATACCTGCACTATGTTACCAGAGTAATAGCTTCTATATATATTTCTAGTCCAGGCTTTCATTAATCAATCTATCCCATCACATTTCTTACCTTCCTTAACCTGTTAGTGGATCCTACTAACTAAAGAACAATGTTCATACTCCCTGGAAAGTCATATACTGGATTTCATTATCTGGATTTTGCCTATGATCAACTCAGATTCCTTTTTTCTTCTTCAACAATGAGCTACTTGCCCTTCTATCATGCTATTACTTGTTTATATAGTTGAGCTTCTGTAGGTCCTCCTTCCTGAAAAGAACTTTTCTGGTGGCAAAGGAGGTCCTTTAAGATGCAGTAGTGATTTTACACCCTCTTTTTAAATGTCTGGGTTAGATGTTGAACTTAGATTGTTCCCAAAGGGTCTCTGCTTACTTTTTGTATAAAATGTGTTACCTGACATTAAAGAAATCTGTTTTTAAGTGGGCTATGTGAGATCAGGAATCTAGTTTTATTTATATAATGGAATTTAATGAAATATTTGATATGTAGTATGTGCTTCATAAGGGCTTATTGGCCTGACCTCATAAAGAAAACAAGGTCAGCCTCCATTGCTCTCTCTGGGATAATGAATGACTTCCAGGTACTGATTTTAAGAGTACAGAGCAAGTGTCCACTTTCTTCTGCTAGGTGCAGGGCTTCTTTCCTGTCACTCCTGCACCTCTGTCTTGGAGCCGTAAGCTACCACTGTGTATTGTCATGCTATGTTGTAGAATGAGCAGTAGGTTGGCAGGGATGAGACCTGGCTTTTGGTGTCAGCTTTCCTACTGAGGTAAAAGATTAGGACATGGAAGGCTGACAGGAAAAAAGAATGTAGTCTGTCAATTACAAAGATCCAGAATGAAGGCTGAACAGGATGTGACCTGTCCATCATGGGTAGGATGTGTGGATAGAGCAATTTCTGAAAAACCAGGTCTGAGAGGGTATTCACTGCCACTATGATCTTCCTATTCTTCTGTCCTCCTGTTTATAAGCTCGCTTGCCCTGCTTTTGGGACATACCTCTTCTTGCCTTTCTCTTTTCTTCACTTTTCCTTTTCTTTCTTTACTTTAAATAAAGTTACATACATCTGTTCATCAGTCATTTTCATCGATTCTATTCAGAAAGTGCTTGGAATCTCTGGGCACTGCTGTGTGGCAACACTACTACTTGGAAATATGGACTTCAGTTGCCTGGTATTTATTTTGTTTGAAATTATATTTAAAGAGAAAAAAGCAAACAAAAAAGAAACAGAATAAAAGGTAGTAACAATACAGAATTCCAAGGAAAAAAATAAAAGAACAACAACAACAAAACACTAAGAAATCATTACTTGATAAATTAAATACTGACATCTTGGAAATAGTTGTTCAAATTATAAAATTAAAACATGCAAAGTAGACATTCAAACAGTGAGACTGTTAACCGTTCTGCTCCATGATATGACAAAAACAGTAATATGGTCATCCATTTTACACACTCAAACATACATGCAATTATATCAAAAGGGTAAAATTAAACAACAAAACAGAACAAAGCGGATCACAAGAAAGCAATGTCAGAAACATACATTTCAAAGCTAGACAATTGGAGATATTCACTCTATCTATCATATTGACTCTTGTTTTCTTCCAAGTAGTCACATACAGGGAATTCACATGAAACAACATAGTATGGAACTGATCTGAACAGGACAAGGAGGGCATTTCAGGTCTTCAAGACCAGACAATTGGGAAGCCAAGAATGGCTGTCATAGTGTCTCTCATTTTCTTCAAAACAGCTGTCTATACCTTCATGTGTGTTGAACTTAAACAAAACAAAACAAGCTAAAATTGCTTTGAACAAAGAATGATAGTACTGCTGGATTTCACATCATGACATTATGGAGTCAGCACTGGGTACTGTAGTGTCTCTTTTTCTTCAAAGTAGTTGTTCATTTAATCATGTGTTATATAGTTGGTTCTTGTAAACTGTTTATAAGCTCTACACATTCATGAGTCTCTACATGTATACCTATCCTTTCTGTATTAGAGGGAAAAACAAAACAAAGCAAGACAAAACAAAACAATTCCTAGAAAAGCATGAAGCAAAAAAGTCATATAAAACCGCACTACAAGGTGATCTCCAATGGTTACCATGATGTCTCAGCAGTATATAACAACATTAATAAAAATGAAGCATTGGAGACATTATAAGACTTCAACAGCAGGTAATAATCAAACCAGAGTGTGTATCCTAGTGAATCTTGTCATCTTCAGTGTAGTTGCCTATACTCTTAGATTTGATGCTATAAATCATAACAGATTTGAATAAAATCAGTCAATACAAAACAGCAATTTAACAAACCAGATTCAAATAAGATCAGTTATAATAAGACAGTATAAGTTATACAGGGCTTCAGACTAAGTTGATAGGAAATTGAGGATGAGTACCATAATATGTCCTGTTATTTTTGGGATAGCTGACTGTGCTCTCAAATCTAGTGTAAGTAGACAAACTGGAACACCATGTAATCCATCTAAACAGAGTGGTGAGAATAATGTAGATTTTAAATCTTGTTACCCTATTAACAATATCCTCTGCCTTCCTTTTTTAGACAATTCCTCCCTTTCACTCCCATAGGGTGCACTGCTTATTTTGGGTCCCACTAACTCCCTATACAGAGCATCTTGATGGACTCTATCTCCAGATCTACTCTGCCTGTGTTTCTTTTTGTTAGTATATTGAGGCCATCTATATTAGAGATTAAAGCCAATGTTCACTGCCTCATTTCTGCTATTCTATTTTTCTTCCATTGGTTGTCTAGTTTTCTCTTTCATTCCACTGTCTGCCCTGTTCATTGAGGCCTCTCTGCCACTGTTCCTGAAATCCTCATATTCTTTTTTTTCTCTCTCTAGAATGTCCTTCAGTATTTTTTGTAGGGTTGGGTTGGTGGTCACAAATTCTCCTAGTTTCTCATTTTCATGAAAGTATGTTGCTTCCCCATTAATTTCTAGAGAGAGTTTTGCAGGATACATCAATCTGGGCTGGAGATTGTTTTCCTTCAGGGCTTGAATTACTTCACTCCAAGCTCTTCTTGACCTGATGGTCTGTGTTGAGAAGTTTGCCATGATTTTGATGGGTTTTCCTTTATAGGTGATCTGTTTCTTTTCTCTGATGGCTTTTAATATTCTGTTCTTATATTGAATTTCTGGGATCTTGATTATTATATGTCTGGATGTCGCTCTATTTTGGTTGTAGGTGGCTGGAGTTCTGTATGCTTCATACATCTGCATATCATTTCCTTTTTCTATGTTTGGGAAGTTTTCCTTAATAATTTCTATGAACAACCTTTGCAATTCCTTTGTTTTGACTCCTGCTTCTTCATTCTCATGCTTTATTCTTAAGTTATAGATCCTCTTGTCATTTTCCAGTCTTTGTATCTTTACTGCCTGCTCCCTTGTTATTTTTAAGAGATCTTCCCTTTCATGATCACACATTGCAAGCCTGTCTTCAAGTTTTGATAGTCTATCCTTAGTTTCTTTCAAGCAGTTTTGCCAGCTTTCAATAGAGTTTTTAGTTTCCTGGTAATCTCTTTGAATCTGCTTCATGAATTCAAGGTTTTCTTTATATTCTTCATTGAACATTTGTCTCCTTTTGTGTTCCTCCATTCTTCCATCTGTGTTTTCTTGAGAGGTGATTAGCATTTCTTTTATTAATCTACTTATCTCTTGTGTAACTTGAATTAATATTTCAGTTTTGATCTCATTTATGAGGTCCTGAAGATAGCTCTTTATGTCTGCTGATGTTGTGTTTGAGGTTGCATGTTTGCTGCCCTCAATCTCTTTTATATTTACCTCTCCTGGATCAATATTCTCAGGGTTGGGGGCTGGGGGCTTTTTCTTATTTCTCTCTCTTGTCATGTTTTTGGTTCCTTTCATACAAGTGTATACTGTAGTTCCTAGCCCGTTTTCTTGTTGGTTAGGGTTCTTCTGGAGCGCTCAGGCTAGGGGCTTCTGACCTCTCCAGTCTGCTATCAGAGACTGAAGTGTAAGCAAGGGCAGCGTATGCTGGCTCCTCCCCTCCAGGCCAATCAACCTTCATGGGCCTTCACTGCGTAAGTGCGCACCATGCTTAGGGAATTGGTTTGTGACAACCCACTCGATCCCAGCCAGGGGCGCAGCCCAGTCCAAGCAGATCCCACCAATCCAATCTAAGAGGGGTGCAACCAACTGAATCCACTTCCTTACAGAGTAGGGCCATCCTACCCAACTCCAACATGTCATCCAGTTGGTTGCCCCTTTTCCGTAGGAGGGTCTTATTCCTATCACTCACCGCGGGTTGATACCAGTCCCTGAGAACTGCTGGGCTCCCTGACCTCTGACTTCAGTGTGGCGCAAATTCATGGTGCTTCTGGGTGGGTCGTGTGTAGGACTGGTTCTGGGCGCATGGCATGCAGGGCAGTTCAGCTCCATGCTCAGGGCCGCTCAAGCCAGTTGCATTGGCGTGGGTTCAGACCCTCAGGTCAATCTGGGGCATGAATTCAGGTGGCTCAGTGAGCTCGCTGATCTTAGCTTCTCTAATGGTAGCCCTGGGACCTCATATTCCAACATTTTCTTTCCCATCAGTTTCTTCCTGGGTTGAGAGAATCCATCTCCCTCTGTTTGGGTCTCTCCAGGGTGTTCTATTCTGGCATCTGGGCTGTCTCTCTCAGAGAGGCTCCCTATCCTGCTACCTACTGGCCCACCATCTTTTCACCTCCTTGCCTGGTCTTTAAAATGAAGAGGTTCTGTTCACTCAGACATAACATCCCAACACCTGCAAGTAAAAGGAGAAAGGATTTATTTTGGTTCTTTTTATAGAAGTTTCAGCCCATAGTCTGGTGTCTCCAAGGCAGGTCAGCATAGGAGAGGAGTGTTGCTGACAACATAGCATCCAGGCAGCAGAGAGAGAAGGAGGAGTAAGGGAGAGAGATACTTCTTTCAAGGCCACATACCCAGTGACCTACCTCTTCTGACCACACCCCAGCTTATAACAGCAAGCCAGTGCAAGCCCCCATTATCCAATCATCTTCCCAGAGTCCCAACTTTGAGCACATGAAGCTTTGAAGGGACATTGGGATATTAATCATAACAGTTTTAAATATTGTTTACTATGCAGCTTAAAACAACACATTATTTCACAGTTTTGTAAGTCAGAAGTCTGAGTAGATCAGTGGGCTTCTATGCTTGGAGTCTCATAAGGCTAAAGTCAAAGTGTCAGCTGGTTTAGGGTTTTATCTGAAGGCTGTGGGGAAGAATCAGACTCCAAGTTCATCCTTGTTAATGGTGGAATTTAGTCCAACTTTGTTGTAAGACTAAGATTCCTGCTTCCTTGCTGGCTGTCAACTATAGGGTATTCTCCCTCTAGATCCTAACCTTATTGTTTGATGCATGACCTCCTCCATCCGTCTTGAAAACCAGCAAGTAGGCTGCACTCCCTATCTTCTCTGTTTCTTCTCTTCTGACTGAGGTGAGGCCACCTGAATGACCCAGGATACTTGTCCACTGTAAAATTAACATTAGCAGTTTTAAGTATATTAGAAGTCTTTTCACAGCAGTACTTAAATTAGTGTTTGATTGCATAACCATAAAAGTGGAATCTTGGGGAATACCTCTATAATTGGTCTGCCACAAATCTCGTATTACTTGATTGAAGAAATAAAGATGGAGGCTATCATTACTTATTCCCCAATGTGAGTTTATATTCTCATAGCATTAAATCGTTTTAAATATCCCCTTCATTCACATAGCTTAGACACTGTATATACATACAAATAAAATGAAACATTGTATATACATATCTATAATATAAATTTTATATTTTTGGTAAAGCTGTTATTAGGAATATCTGTTCATTAAACATTTATTAAATATTTACTTTGGGTCAGCAAAACTAGTTTTAAGTGCTGAGGATACAAAAATGTAAAAGTTGGAAAACTTACATACAAACACATTCTGTCATACATTTATCACATATGTGTTTTCCTAGCACTTAGGTTTTAAGGAATCTTTTAGGTTCTTGGAATACATTGGTGAAATAAGACATTGCTGCCATGGAGGGTAAAACATAAATAGGAAGTCTGAGTCTAAACAGATAAGTACATGAGTAAATAAGTAAATGAGTAGATTATACATTGATAAATGGTAACTAGTGTTAAGAGGAAAAATAGAATAAGGGACAGAGTGATTAAGGAGGCCACTGGATGTTGTTTTAAATACAACAGTGACCACAGTGTATGATAAATATGATGGCAAATATCTATGAGATTAAGGGTAGATAAGGACTAGCACCTAAATTGGGCCAGTAAGCCTATAGGAGCGGTTGATACCTAAGTCAATATTTGAAAGGTGGGACTGAATTAGACAATTGAGTGGAGGTGAAAGGTGCTCAGTGTGTGGGAAAAATATATTTTGCAAGAGGCAGAGAAAAAATTACATGTGATCCAGAATGGCTGTGCACGGAGTATGGGGCAAGGAAATGAGAGTGATGCAGTGTGGGTCAAATAATAGGGATTATCATTGGATTATCATAGGATTGTCATTGTAGTGGAAGAAAGACAAAAAGAAGATTATTTCCTACTATTCTGATGAAATCTCTGGATCAGGCAGGCACTGTAAGCCTGGATCTCAGAGGCATGGGTTTCAGAATGCCCTTGCCTCTTTTATAGATATAGCATCGGACCTTGTCTTTCTCTCATCCCAAGGCTTGCAGCTGTGGTGGGTTTTTCTCAATGCTCTCAGGACATAGTTTTAATGTACTTTCCCTCAAAGGTTATTGTTTCAAAGATAAATCAGAGAGATAGGTCTGGGTAGAGCTTTGGTATTGGCTGCTGTTTCTCTCCTTCAATGATCACCATGGAGAAAGATTTCTCAGGATCTGTCTGATTTTTTGCATAGGTATCTTGTAGCAGTCCTGGAGTACATATCTGGAAGAAGTTTCATGTCTCCCCAGAGGACTTTCCACCCATTCTAGCCCACACTCAGCCTTCAGCAAATTTGATTATTTCTAGCTTAATTTTCTTTTTGCTCTGGATTGAACTGTGTCCCACTCCTCTAAATTCATGTGTTTTAAAACCCTAGCCCTTCTCATGATATTTTTGAATGGGGCCTTTGGGTGATAGTTGAGCTTGGATGAGATCATGAGGATGGGACTTCTATGATGGAATTAGTATTTTGTAACAAGAGACATAAGATCTTTCTCTGTCTCTCTGTCTCTCTCTCCCTCCCTCCCTCCCTCTTTCCTCCCTCACTCCCTTTCTCTCTGTTTCCCCCCTCTCTGCCTTGTAAGAATACAGTAAAATGGAGAATATCTGTGAGCCACAAATAGAATCATCTCCAGAACCCAATCATACTAAAACCCTGAACATGGACTTCCAGCTTCTAGAATACTTGGAAAATTAATTTCTGTTATTTAAGCCACTTAAGCTATGTTATTTTGTTATGGCAGCCAGAACTGATACACTGGTTTGTATGAAGTTTGATAACATTTGTCCCAGCTAAGCAAAGGCTCAGGTCCAGTTTATTCTTCCAAGATCATTTGTATTTCAATTTTGGATTAGTTATTTGCCCTGTGACTTTATATGTCTGGTAGGTTCAAGAGAAAAAATTCAATTTTCAATTTGTTTAGATCTTTTTCTAGTTCTAAGGATGAGAGTGATGCTCTTTCTAGATCTTTGTTCTCTGAAGTGAACCATTAAGATTAATGAATGACCTCTTTGCTACATTTCCTTAACCCACTTTAGCATTAGGCAGCAGTGGAAATTTACAGCAATATAGAATTCAAAATGATATAATTCTGCACAATAAATATGTTAAAGGGAACCCATAATAGAAAGATATGAAGATATTAAATTGGCTTTCTCAACTATTACAAGTATATGTCCCATGAATACATTTTCTGAGCTAATAACAGGGACACATTGCCTGTCAAGAGATCATATTAATTTTACCAAATGTTTGTCAATGGGACTCTGGAAAACCTGTGAGTAGATAAGACAAAGTAGTGTGATGGTGACAGATGTGTCACTCAGTCCCTCTTTTTCAGGAAGGACTTACTCTTCAACTGGGGGACATTGGATGTCAGCTTAAGGGTCTGCCTTGGATGCGCAGGATTTGGAGGCTTTGTATGAACTTGCTGGGTATCACCTTCTGTCATGGTTTATGTTGGTGGCCCACAGGCCTCATGTATGTGCATTGTACATTTGTACATTTGTAACTGGTTCATTGTCTAGTGCTTGGATTGATGGTGTCAGACAGAATTTGGTACGGAGGAATGGGGTCATTGCTGTGATTATACCTGACCATGTTTCTCAAGAGGCTTTGGAAATGGCTTGTGAGCAGAGTTTGGAAAGGTTGGACATGCCTGGATGCACAGAGCTGGCGCAACTTAGGTTGTTCTGTAGAGAAGATTCTGGTCAGCGCTCAGGAAACCAGAAGGCTGATAGAAAGCCTGATGGTAAAGACCAGGCTTACAAGGTTTCTGCTGGGAAGGAGGACTGTATTGGTTGTTGGACTCCCTATGATGTGTGCTATGGCTTGGCAGAAGTTTGTCTGCATTTTGGTCATGCCCAGAGACTTCCTGAGACTGAGAGTAAGGGTAATGGACTGATTAATCTGGCAAAGGAAATTTCAAGGCAGTCAAATGTTGAGACTGAGGCATGGCTATTGTTGGGAGCTTTTAGCCAGATCTATGTTGCTAATCAAGAACAAAGAGCCAAGCATGATAATTTAAAACACTGTGAGTTTGGCCAGAAGGAAAACTCCAGTAAGGCTGTGGATTGTAAAGATAGTGCTGAGACTTTGATTGCTGAGAAGAAACAGAGAGATAAGAAAGATGGCCACTGGGCATCCCAGAAAACAGCGGGTCTTCACCCTTTGCAGCCTCCAAACTGCAAAAGTGAAAGAATTTTCTCAGATGAGAAAACTTCAGAGCACCATGCTCCAGAATGGCATGGGAGGCCACATGAGGTTCCAGAATGGCGGCAACATAGAAAAGCTTTTCTTCGCAATCGGGTAAACAGAGCCCAGCGATCTAGGCAATCAACCCCTATAGCCAAGAGAGAAAAAAGCCTGGCTACTGCTCCAGCTGGCAGCAGACCTTGGTGGCATCCACATGGTGCTGATTTTAGGTGCAAGGAAAATGCACAAATTCTGAGGGTAAGACGGCTTCCACCTCGATTGCAAAGGGCCTGTGAGGCCAAGCAGTGTGCCCCTGAGAGGGCAATTGGTAAAGATGTAAGGGTGAATCCAAAGGTGCAGTGGAGACCCCAAAAGTTTGGAAAAGCCAAGAACGTAGATCATCCAAGGAAAGCTGCAAAAACTGAGCAGAGAGGGTTTAAGACAGAAGCTGTAGGAGCTGAAATCCCTGGAAGTTCCCTGGGGGTGGAATCACCCAAGCCTTTTGGAGGTTGCAACCAGATTGCTTCAAATGCTGAGCATGGAACTCTAGGACTTAATGTTCACTCTGCTGGATGTTGGACTTGCTTTGTTCCCAATGCTTTATATTCCCCCATTTATAACTTTTGGAATGGTGATGTTTATTTTGTGCCTTTGCATTTCAGAAATGTTTAACCTTGTTTCATTTGTACAGGGGGTTACAGTTAAGAGTTTGCCATAGATATTGGAGGAGACTTGGGACTTGGACTTCTCAGCAATGCTGAAAATGTTAGGACTTTGGCAACTTCTGGAGATGGAAATCTCCAAAATGTGTTTTTGTATAAAGATTGTACATGAGTCTTTGAGGACCAGGGGTGGAATGTCATGGTTTATGTTGGTGGCCCCCAAGCCTCATGTATTTGCATTGTACATTTGTGACTGGTTCATTGTCTAGTGCTTGGATTGATGGTGTCAGTGCTACACCCTCCTAGGGGGTGGAGCCAGGATGTGATGTAATGGCAGGAAGAAGGTGTGTCTCTCTCTTGCAGGTTTCTGCTTGCTGTTTGCAGCCACCATGAATTGTGCCCCGCCATGCCACCCTGCCTTCGAGCCAACTGAATATGGACTGAAACCTCCAAAAACTTTGGGCATCAGGTATTTTGTCTCAGCGATGAATAAAAAGTAACTAAGACACCTTCTGTTATTATTTCCTTCATTCTTCATCTGTCTGTTCTTTGACCTTTTCTTTTCCTACTTTATGGCCTTCCCCTTACTATCTTTAGCTAGAATGCTTTACAAGGGTCTTTGGCTGGTTCAGTCTTACCTTTCACTCCAAATAACACTTTATTAAAGATCACCCCTATCAGCCTACCAAAACAGTTTCTGTCTTTTCATAGATTTTTTTCTGTTTTTTTGAGACAGGGTCTTGATACATAGTCCAAGCTGTCCTTGAACTTACTATGTAGCCCAGGCTGGCCTTGAACACTTGGCAATCTTCCTGCTTCAACCTCCTGAGTGCTGGGATTACAAGCATGTACCACCATACCTGGCTTATAGTATTTTTCTTACAGCACTCACTTTTTATTATGGGACATGGCCTTTTTAGTTATTTATTTATTGTCTATCTTACTCTAGTAGAACATAAACTACAGAAATGAGGTCAGGTCCCTTATCTATCTTGTCCATGTCTATGTCCTGCTACTAGACTAGATTATTTCCTAGCTTCATAAATATCTACTTATAGAATGAATGAACAACTTGGATGAATTAATTCAATTTTCTAAAAATGCAGGCATTTTGTAAATATATATTTTGTAATAATTAAGAAAGGAGGGCGACATTCTAAAGTGGGTGGAACAGAGGAGGCTGTGCAAGGACTGGGAGGACCCAACTGTACATGGGACTGGGAGGAGCTACAGGTTCTCTCCGTCAGAGGGAACCACAGCAATGGGGAGAGTGATGCAGAGACAAATGGGGTAACGAGACGTGAGTGGGCCGCCAAGGGACATATGGCAAGTTGCTAGCTGAAGACAGCCCCCACATTCAGAGGCCCAAATCAGCCCCACACCCAGCACTAATTCTCCTGCAGACTCAGTAGAGTTACCCAGCACAGTTTTGGGCTTTGAATTGGCACTGCCACAGAAATGTGAATACTAGAAGAATTTTATTATTGTTTTTTCTATCTTGTTTGTTTTGTTCTTTTTTTTTTTTGTCGAGTTGTGGTTGTTTGGATTTTTTACATTTATTATTTGTTTGACCTGTTTGTCTTCTCTCTTTCTTCAATTGTCTTTCTTGATTTTTTTGATATTTTCATGTGAGTGAACATTGTCTATAGTTTTTCTGGTTTAGTTTGATATTCTTTCTCCTTCATTCTTTCTCTCCTGTCCTCTGCTCCACTTTTCCAAAGCTGTGTGTTCATTCTTTGTCCTCCAACCTTGCTCCTACTAAATTTCTCTTCATTTATCTCTCTATTTTGTTCCCTATCCCCACCACTGCTCTGCCCAGGGTAAAATCACCCTGCTAAGTGGAAACTCACTGCATAACAAACTCATGGTTTATGGTAAATTTTGTTATACAACTGTAAATCTTGTTCCTATGGTTAAAAGGAATCACTACAGTTTATCAGTTTATAGCACAACTTATCAGTTGTGCTTAATGATATTGTCATTGCTAATTGTATTACTTTAACTGGGATGTGATGCCTGTTATAATTAGTTGTTCTCCCTTGTATGACAGCATTGTGATTGTCTGAGATAATAACCATCATCATAGTCCAGTACCAAAGGACTGGATGTTGAGCCAAATAGCGCCTTATCATCCTTAATAAATTGGGAATGTAGGATTTGGAGACAGGCACAAAGACCAAGAACCACCTACATCTAGAAGTGACCTCTGAGAAATAAACATTTCTTAGGGAAGCCTCAATACTAGTGATAAACTATCTACTATAAGAAATTTACAAGTATCAACAAAGAAAACAAAATACCATAAAAATATAAAATGATAATATTCAGAAGCAAAATGTAACCCCAGACTTCTAGCAAACCCATGAAAATTCCAAGGAACAATGACAGAGGGGAAATTGGAATCCACATACCTGAATTTTTCATGAAGGATAGCATCAGAAGTAAAAAATAGATGAATGAGGCTATAGAGAAAATCAAATTAGAAATAATCTCCTAATTTAAAAAAAGAATGACAATCAAAGTGAAGGACTTGCTTAGTGAATGAAGAGTAGACAAAATTTAAAAAATAAATGACCTTAGGAAAAGGATGGAAACCATTAATGTCTAACATAGGAAAGAAATGGAATTCATGAAACAGATCCAAACAGATATTCAGGACATTAAGAATTTCATTTAAAGTATATGCAACTGATTTAACCAAGGTACAGACAGAATATCAGATCTAGAAGACAGAATTGTGGTTGGTGACCATAAAAAAAAGATACCTTACAGATAGTAAGGGGCCATGAAAAATCAATTCAACAGTTGCAAGATGATACAAAGAAAAACAACATAAGACTTATTGGACTCAATGAGAAAGGTAGAGACAGAGCAACTGTTATTAAAAAAAAAACCTTTTAACAGAAATAATGGCTGAAAACTTCCCAAATATTGAAAAAGAATTTGACATAGAAATAAGTGAGGCATATAGTACTCCAATTGGCCATGACCAAAATAAATCAACACCAACACATATAATAATCAAGATTCTAGAAATTCAGAACAAGAACAGAATATTAAAAGCTGTTAGAGAAAAGAAACAAATCACCAATAAAGGAAAGCCTATCAGAATTACAGCAGACTTCTCAACATAAACCCTTAAGTCAAGGAAAGTTTGGCATGAAGTATTTCAAGTCCTGAAAGAAAATAACCTCCAACCCAGATTGATTTACCCTGAAAAACTAGCTTTCCAAATCAATGGAAAATAATATACTTCTATGACAAAGAAAAACTGAAGAAATTTGTAGCCACCAAAACACTTATACAAAATTCTGAAGTATATTTTAGAAATAGATAACAAAGACCTAAATTTCTAGAACACCAATAGAAGAAGCCACCAGGCAGAGAAAACAATTAAACAGAGGAGAAAAACAAGGAACCAACAGCAGAAAAATAATATGAAAAAGATGAGACAATGGACTTAGTGGATGTCTTAGTGTATTATACTCCCCAATATCAGAATACACATTCTTCTCAGCTATACATGGAATGTTCTCAAAAATAGACCACACACTAGACCATAGAAAATGCTTCAGTAAATGTGAAGGAGTTAAAAATATCTCATGCATATTATCAGAGCATAGTGCAATCAAATTGGAACTCAATGGCAAAAGAAACCACAAAAACTCCATAAACAAATGAAAATTAAATAACATCCTCCTGAACAACCAATGTGTCACAGATTAGATAAAGAAGAAATTAAACAGCATGTATAATTAAATGTTAGTGCCAATACAACTGACTGGAACTTATCAGATGCAATGGATCTGGATCATCAGTACCTACCTTGAGAACCTTTATTCTAATAATATGGAAAATACAGAAGAAATGAACAGATTCCAAGAAACATATGAATTCCTAGAGCTGAATCAAGATCTAAAAATTCTAAATAACCCAATATCAGTCAGTGAAACTGCAAATGTAATTAAAAACTTACCAACAAAGAAACAACCAGGTCCTCTTGGATTCACTACTGAATTCTACAAGAAGTTTAGAGAAGACCTTGTGTCAGTATTCCTCAAATTATTTAATGAAATTGGAAGGGAAGCAATACTTCCAGATTCATTCCTGGAAGCAAGCATTACCAAAACTAAAGAAGGATTCAATTGAAAAAGAGAACTGAATGCCAATGTTCCTAATGAGCATAGATGCAAAAATTCTCAGTAAAATACTGGCAATCAGAATGCAGCAAATCATCAAGATTATACACAATGACCAGGTAGGATTCATTCCAGAGATGCAGGGATGGTTCTATGTATACAAATAAATAAATGTAATACACCAAATCAAAAGGACCAAAGACAAAAAAATCACTACATCACCTCAATAGGTGCAGAAAAATCATATGATGATGTCCAATACCCATTCGTGATAAAAACCCTTCAGAGAATTGGAATAGAAAGCTTTTAATCTCCATCTGATAAAAACTATCTATGACAAAGCAACTGCAAACATCATACTAAGTTGTCAAAAACTAAAAGCGTTCACTGTAAAATCCAAACACACTCAGTCGTAGTATTTTTGACCAAGGGACTGAATACCTTCACTGGAAGGAAGACATCCTCTTTACTGAATGAAGATAGAAAAATGGAGTTTTCCCATGATGAAGATTAAAACTAGCCCCATGTCTCTCACCATGCACTAGACTAAAATCAAAATGAAGCAAAGATCTAAATACTAAAACAGAAACACTAAATCTACTGGAAGAGAGAATAGGTAGAACTCTTGCAGACTTCATGAACAAAGCCACAATCTCATAGTACATGTTACAAAAAACCAGCAACAAGTATCTCACCTTATTAAAAAGCTTTTGTGCAGCAAAAGAAGTCACCATCAGAGTGAAGAGACAACACACAGTGGGAAAAAAGTTTGGAATTTTTTGCTCAGACAAAAGACTACTATACAGATTATATAAAGAACTAAAAAAAATCAGACCCACCCCAAATTTAAAGACTCAATCCAAAATAGATATATGAGATGAATACACACTTTTCCAATGAAGAAGTAGGAATGGTAAATAAATATATGCAAAAATACTTAACATTATTGGTCATTTTAGAGATGCAAATTAAAATGACATAGTGATTTTATCCCACCCCAGACAGAATGGCTATCATCAAGAATGCAACCAATAATAAATGCAGGCAGGCATGTGGGGAAAAAAGAATCCTTCTTCACTATTGGTGGGAATGTAGAGTGGTAAAACCACTATGTGAATTAGTGTGTAGAGACTCCTGAAAAAACTAGCCATCTTTATAGTGGCACAATTTGTAGTATCTGAATCTTGGAAACAATCCACATGCCCACCAACTGATGAATGGATAAAGGTGATTTTTTTATACAATGGAGTATTACTCAGCTATAAACAAGGATAAACCTGATACATTTCTAGGGTAAATTGATGTATCTGGAGACCATATTCTTAAGTAAAATAAATGTAGCACATGTGTAAACATTATATTGTCTTTCTGGTGTGAGAAACTGAAAGTGTAAGTAAGGACAAAAATGAGTAGATATTGTGAAATAGGAAAATTTTCAAATGAGAAGGGACTAGGAAGAGGGGAGCAGAAAAATGAGAAAGGGAAAAGGGAAAAAATGAAAAAGGAAGGACAAAATGGAAACAAAGCTTTATAAATAAGGAGGGGATGGTGGGATGGCGGGAGGGGAGGAGAATGGGAAAAAAGAGGAATCAAGATTTATGCACAGGTACAAGTTCTCTATAATGAATGTGATCATTGTGTATATCTAAATTGTATCAGTAAACTTAATTAAAAAATAAGTATAACAGTTAAACATACAGGCTTTGAGCTAGATTACCTGGATTCAAATATCAGCTTTTTAAACTTCTTAAATTTTATTTTAGTTTATTAATACACATGTATAGTTCATAATGTTTACATTCCTTGTGAGAATTTGATACATGTACATAACATGTCTTAATTCCTTTTCTTCAGCCCTTTTTCTTCCCTCTGTTTCCCCACCATCCATCTCTTGATCCTTTTTAAAAAATACAAATTTGTGGTTTATAATGTTTACATTTCTTGTGTGGAGTTACATGTACATAACACATCATAATTCCTTTGTGTCATTTTCTATCCCTCCCTTCCCTCCTTCTGCCTCCCTCATTACTAGCTGGTGTGATATTAAGCAGTTACATATCTCTGAAAAGTTTCCTCATTCTTTTCCTCTTGGAGAAATAACACTGATACCAAGTTTGTGTAACATACATAGAAAAAGTCAAGTAGATAACAAGTGCAAGCATAATAGTGGTGTCAGGATAGCATAAGGAGTTAAGTAGAAATCTTACCTTCATTGTAGGTAGCACTGGCAGTCACTTGTGTGGTAAGCTTTGAGACATAGAGAGCAAATTCTTCTGCCTCAAAGTCTTCTATATTACTGGTAAAATGCTTGACCTTTTATCTTTGGGTACCTGTCCTTTAGATTTAGTCATGGTTTGCGCTCATCAAACAGATAATCAGGTTAGGCAAGGAATGACCTGGGGTTGGAAGACATGAAATGATATGTCCATAGACCTAGGGGACCAGTGTAGAAGGAAACCACAAGGTGGGTGCAGGCAGTAGAAAGATAGTATCAGAGTCATGCACTGGAGAAGGGAATGCATGTAAGAGAATGTACTTTGGGAGCAGAGCTTCCATCCTGGAGAGGACCTGATGAAATGAAGCCCTCATTTACAAAGGAACTGGATTCTGGGAGTCGAGGCTTAAGGAACAAGTAACATTTAGTTTATAGATACGGCATAAGATTACAACCAGAGAGCAAACTCAGCACTAAGGTTGAGCCAAGAGATCTTACAGCGCTCCCATAAAGGGGGACAATATTGATCTCAGTTATGGTCATTTGGTTATAATAAAAAAGAATGTGTGTGTGTGTGTGTGTGTGTGTGTGTGTGTACACACTGGGGATAGAACTGAGGGCCTAACATTAAACTACCACTCAGCCTTTCCTCCTTTGTAAAATTTTGAGACAGGTCTTATTAAATTGCTAAATTGTCCAGGAGAGACTCAAGCTTGCAAACTTTCAATCCTCCTACCTCAGTCTCCCGCAGTGCTGCGATTATAGGTGCACACTGTGTCTGGCTAAAACAAGTTTTTAAGAACTGGGATTTAAACAGATCATGAGGTCTTTACAGAGGTAGTATGGTTGCTCTAGTGACAAGGACTTGAGTCAGACATTTAATGTTATGTTTCAGTTGTGCTGTTTATAATGTTTTACTTGGGACAATTTAACTCCTCTGAGCTTCTTTATTTGGTGAAAAGGAAAATAAAATATATCATAGACGGTCTTTTGGGGGGGAGTAGGAAGATTAACTTAACTAATATGTGAGTTCCAAGCATGGCATAGAATATTTAATAAGTGAAATTAATAGTTTCTCTTCTTATTCTTGGTCATTTGTTTGTTAGGGTGAATATTTATAATTTGCTCTCTTAATAGCAGATCTTTTAACTCACTAAGGACAAAACACTGTGGCATTGAATGGTTAGGGAAGAGTGGAAAAAGAAATGCAAAGACATAGTGTTAATTAATGTGGAGTATCCAGTTTGAAAATCACTGAGATACAGGTTGATCTAGGTAGTAGTTTCACAGTGGGGAATGGTTGCTTGCACAGGCTCTTCTCCTCATCTCTCCATTCAGTTCTCTAATCCATGTGACCACAGTAAATCGACTACTATGAGTCTTTGATTTCTCACTTCTGCCTTTTCTGGACTGCTGCTCCATGAGAGCAGGGAACTGACTGTATGCAGTGTGCCCTTACCCACGCAATGACTATACCAGGACCTGGCATATGGTAAGGTAGGCACTTAGGTCACAAAGTTGAGCATGAAAAATTGCAAGTGTTGACATCATTTAAAACAAAATTTTCTTCCTTTATAGTTTTGTCTTGGGCTGTCAGAGGCATTACAATGTTGTAGGGTATTAAGATTCACTTGAGTGTTGGAGGTTTATAAACTCTGTTGGTTTTCTTTAATTTTTTAATTTTAATTTTTTTAAAATTTTATTTAGCAAGAAAAAAAAGACAAACAAAACAGGAAAAAAGGGTAGCAACAATACAGAATTCCAAAGGAAAAAAAGAAAAGAACAACAACCAAAAAACACTAAGAAATCACCAGTTGATAAGTTACATACTATCATCTTGGAAATAGTTGTTCAAGTTACAAAATTAAAGCATACAAAGTAGAAATTCAAACAATGAGACTGTTAACAGTTCTGCTCACCAGTCTAACAAAAACAGTAGTATGGTCATCTATCTTACATGCTTAAACTTACGTGCAATTATATCCTTTAGAGCACTTTCTTTTGCTCTCTTTTTTAAAGTAGCAATTATGCATTTTGGCTTTTATTACTCCTACAGTTCTTATTACTTTTTACACTAGAGACACAATGTGATATTTATAAATATGATTTTTTTTATTTAAAGACATAAAAAAAGAAAACAACCAAATAAAAGAGAGAAAGGGTAGCAACAATACAGAATTCCAAAGGGAAAAAATAAAAGAATGGCAACAACAAAGACAAAAACAAAAACACTAAGAAATTGACACTTGATAAGTTACATACTGTCATCATTGGAAATAGTTGTTCAAGTTACAAAATTAAAGCACACAAAGTAAACATTCAAACAGTGAGACTGTTAACAGTTCTGCTCAACAATCTAACAAAAACAGTAATATGGTCATCTATCTTCCACACTTAAACATATATGCAGTTATATCCTTTAGAGCACTTTCTTTTTGTCTTGTTTTTACAGTAGAAATTATGCATTTTGGGTTTTATTACTCCTACAGTTCTTATTACTTTTTACACTAGAGATACAATGTGATATTTATAAATATGATTCTTATTTATTTCACTAATGAGGATAGGCTCAAGTTGTCTCCATTTCCCTATGAAGGCCTCAAGATCATCATTTTTATAGCTGAGTAATATTCCATTGTGTAAAAATACCACATGTTTTTCATCCACTCTGCAGTTGATGGGCATCTTGGTTGTTTCCAAGATTTAGCTATTACAAATTGGGCTGCTATAAACATGGGTGTACACATATCACTGTGATATGAACTTTTCAGTTCATCTGGGAAAATACCCAGGAGGGGAATAACTGGGTTGAATGGAGCTTCCAATCCTAGTCTTCTGAGAATTCTCCATATTGATTTCCATAGTGGTTGCACCAGTCTGCACTCCCACCAACAGTGGAGTAGTGTTCCTTTTTCCCCCACAGTGTCGCCAACATTTGTTATCAGTTGATTTCTTTGTGGCAGCTATTCTTTCCGGTGTGAGATGATATCTCAGTGTTGTTTTAATTTGCATTTCTCGAATGACCAGTGATGGTGAACATTTCTTCATGTATTTATTTGCCATTTGAATATCTTCATATGAGAACTGTGTGTTCATCTCAGATGCCCATTTTTGGAGAGGGTCTTTGAATTTGGGCGGCTTGATGTTTTTCAGTTCTTTATATCTTCTTGATATAAGTCCTTTGTCTGAGGGGTTGCTGGCTAGAATTCTTTCCCATTGTGTGGGTTTTCTTTTCATTCTGCTGGTGATTTCTTTTGAAGTACAGAAACTTTTCAATAATATGAGATCCCAGTTGTTGATTCTCTGAAGTGTTTCCTGTGCAGTTTGTATTTTGTTCATGAATTCTCTGCCTACCCATATCTCTCCAAGATTTCTACCTACCTTATCTTCTAGTAGATTTAGTGTATCTGTTTTAATGTTTAGGTCTTTGATTCACTTAGACGTTAGTTTTGTGCATGGTGATAGGCATGGATCTAGCTTCAGTCTTCTGCATGTGGAGAGCCAATTTTTCCAACACCTTTAATTAAAGAGGCTATCCTTCCTCCAGTGAACATATTTAGCCCCTTTGTCAAATATCAGGTGGCTGAGTGTCTTTGTACCTATACTTGCATCTTCTAATCTGTTCCATTGGTCCTCAGGTCTCTTTCTTTGCCAGTACCATGCTGATTTTATCACTGTGGCTTTTTAGTACAGTTTCAAGTCAGGAATTGAGATGCCTCCTGCCTTGCCTTTATTGCCCAGAATTGCCTTTGCTATTCTAGGTTTCTTCTGTTTCCAAATGAATTTTTGGAGTGTTTTCTCTAGATCTGTGAGGTATGTCAATGGTATTTTGATTGGGATTGCATTAAATCTGTATAACAGTTTGGGGAGTATGGCCATTTTCATGATGTTGGTTCTTCCTAGCCAAGAGCATGGAACATCTTTCCATTTTCTAATATCCTCTTCAATCTCCTATTCTAGTATAGTAAAATTTTCAGTATATAGGTCTTTTATGTTTTTAGTTAAGTTGATTCCTAAGTATTTCATTTTTTGAGATGTCATTGTGAAGGGTAATATTTCCATAATTTCTCTCTCAGTGAGTTTCTTGTTTGTGTACAGGAATGCTATTGATTTTTGCACATTGACTTTGTAATCAGCTATACTGCTGAATTTGTTTATTACCTCTAGCAGTCTTTAAATGGAGTTTTTTGGGTCTTTTATATAGAATATCATGTCATCTGCAAATAGTGATAATTTAACTTCTTCCTTTCCTATCTTTATTCCTTTTATTTCTTTCTCTTGTCTGATTGCCCTGGTTAGTGTTTCCAGAATTATATTGAATAGGAATGGTGATAGTGGACATCCTTGTCTTGTACCTGATTTTAAAGTGAAACCTTTCAGTTTTTGTCCATTTAGTATAATATTGGCTGTTGG
>PVJX010011138.1:0-54485 GCA_004027295.1 Dolichotis patagonum | reverse complement strand
TTCTAAAGGTTGAATGCAGGAATGGATCACTAGCAGTCAAAATTCACAGGTGTAAGAAAATGGGTACATCTGCCTAGAAGGATTGGATGGATTAGCAGGAATAACTTCTGCACAGGATACTCGTTAGAGAGGGTTCTAAACTAAAATGTTTATGAAAGAAGGCAATTCAAGTTAAGGTGATAATGGTGAAGATGGTAAGAAAATGGTGGGCTGAGAATTTAAGAAATAATGACTATTGAAATCAAGATACCAATGCTTTCCTATTGCTGTCCATTTTCTCTGATCCAAGTATTGTTTCTCCCTTTCAAATTCTTCCACTTGGTTCAATTTCAAGAAGTCCTCTAGTTGCTAATTAGTTTGTCTGGTGCTTTGATCTCATTTTGTTCTTATTCTCTAATTCTTGGCAATTCCCGAGGACCCGTCCGGTCACATAGACTTTGACCCTCATTTTGCATTCTTGATCTCTATTTATTTCCCTTGCTCCTGACCTGCTGCTGCCTAAACAATTATAAACCTTCAGTGATTTGCTTTTCTGGTGCAAATGACTTGTCTTGTCCTCCCACCCTTTAGTTTTAAAGTAGGACAGGCAAAGCCACTTCCCAACTTGAACCGAAAAATCTTGGTTACAAAGTTTCACTGTAGTGCAGACAGAAGTGGCACACAGATTTCAGAGGAAGATAAAACTAGAAAAATTAGTGTGCTTCTTAAAGATTTACAGCCCTGCATCTAGGACTATTTATTTTAGAAACAAAAAGACATGTTGAGCACTGCTGTCAAAAAGATAAGGATGCTTTGTACCCTAGTTACTTCAATGCTCATGTGACAGATACAGTGTGAACACCATCAGCAGCACCTGAGATCAGACTGTGTCATCTATTTAACAAGACCACAAGTGGTGTAACCACATCAATAGGGTTAATACATTAATATGTATATGGTTAATATACAAATGTTTTGGTGGTTAATATGGAAAGCATCGATTATTTGGAAATTTCCCTTATGTATGATCATTACCATGCAGTTTGTTTAATAAAAGTCTGATTAAACATAAATTTTGGAAAGTGGTAGTTTGATAACTTCAATACTAACTCAATTTGTCTCAATAATCTTGTTAAATGCCCTTTGAAAGGACATTGGTTCATTTCTCGTCTCATAAGTAAAAACTTTGAAAACAATCAATTTTTGGTTTAATAACTAAAAATCTTGCAGAACCACAAGGTTATCTGCACATCCATTTTCACGTAATGATATAACAGACATGAAAGGTATGAGGGGTTGCTTTGAATGCTTTGTGAAATTCTGTTGTTTTAATTTCATGATGAAACTTTACTTTCCTATCCTTTATGTCATTTTTGGACAAGCTAAGTGCAGACAATGTAGAGTTAATTGAGGTTCCTACTATTTTCTGTGTTATTAATCAAGGTTTTACTGTAAAATAGTTCATTTTTCATGCATAGAGACATCTCTAATTTAGCCTTGTTTTAAGAGGGTTAGAGAAAAAAAATTAAGCCCATACATTTATTTGAAATACAATTAGAATAATGGAAACATCTATATCTCCTTAGCACTGAAGACTGTAGAATGGACAATTAAAAGCTATCCCCGATTCATACTATTAAAATGTCATGAGTAATATAGGCCTAGCCATCTGATTTGTCATTCATCATTACTATATAACTTACTAAGTGCTATGTAACAAGAAGGGAGGCTAAATTAACACAACTATGAATTCTCAAGTGGAAAAGAAAAAACTCTGAGATTAGACCCTTGGAATAAAAACTTCAACTGTCTAACATATGATTAGTTGGAGTTGTAGCTTGTGGACATGTTTAGCACATGCCGTGTCACTAACACCTGACAGACGGTGATGGTGTCGTCAGAGAATTGTTTGAATAATGAACACAGAGCTGAACTGGCTCCACATACCAAGCTGGCCACTGTCCTGACTGTTTTTAAAGTTCTGACAATATTAGACATGGAATTGTACCGATTGGGGGAAAAATCTGGACTTAAAAAGAGTTAAAGATATCACTCATGTTGAAAATGCATGCAGAGAACACAGGAACTCTGGAGTCAGGCTACACTGAAAATTAGGAAACACAGAATAAGACTCAAAGCTGCTGAACCGACTTGCTGGACTTCATTCCCGGGCACCCTGGGGCCCTCTGGAGACCATCACAGAACTCCATTTGTACTTGTAACTTGGATGGGAAACAGGCTGTCAGCTACTAACTCAACAGACTTCGACTGAAGCAGCTTCGTGTGATCTATGCCAGTGGTCCTCAAATTTGCACACATATCAGAAGTACCTGGAGAAGCTTGGAAGTCAGACTGCTGGGTGCCATCCCTGGCGCAGCCAATACGGTAGGTCTGGTGTAGGCTACGAGTACTGTATTTCTAATAAGATCTAAGAGGCTGCTTGCTAGTCAGACAACAACACAAGTAAGAACTACTACGTTCTAGCATGTATTTTGGTAGCCCTGCTAAGAATTTTTTTTAGAAGAAAGCACTTAGAAGCTGAAAAGATCAAGTGAGAAGAATGTGGAATGGTCTTATTTAAGTGAAGACTGTGGCATATCTAACTTCAGCTTGCATCCTCTATCTCTAAGATCACTGATATCTGATCATCCTCACTTGAAAAATGTACCCCCACTGTGCAAACTGAGGTGTGCATTCTTACACATGCATGGCTTTTTCTTTCTTCACACATTCAAGGCTTTATGGTCTAGAGACCAACTTAAGTGCAATGCCACAATGTAACCAACCTCTTGAGGACTCTGTGATCTATTATGGAAGTAGCACTGAAGACTAATTTGAGAGGCACCTCAAAGCCTTGTTCGGCTATTTTGTTAAGAAATTAATGTTTTCTTGGAGTTTGAATAAAAGTTTCATTGAGATAATATTTGAACTGATTCCTAAAACACAGTTTCCCAGAAGAAAGCAAAATAAAACAAAACAATCGAATCCAATCTTAGTGGTGATTAAGGGAGGCACTGTGGCCTTGTCCTATTTTTGTGTTGCATTGATATTGAAACTCTGTGAGCACAGAAATAATTTCACCAACATGAAATTGGCTTTGACTCTGAGATTTATTTTTTTTAGCAGCATTCAGATTTTTTGACTAATAAGCAGAGATGAACTGAGATGGCTCTAGAGTTTTTCTATTTGTGTGCATTCACTATTTTTTTTTCTATTTTAACTAAAGCACTCGTCCTTATCACCTTCAACGTTTGCCAACAAAATCCCCTTGGACCACCGTCCTGAGCCCCAGGTTGCAAGATCCTTCCCATGGATAAATTCCTGCCCCTAAACACCCTCCTTTACCTTTTTCTGAACCTACATAGCTTTGTATCTTGTATGTACCTCCTCTCTTACCTCATGATTCTGAGTTTTTCTTTCTTTTCCTATCCTCCATGCTTCCTTGAATCTATTTTAACTCCTGACAAATATTCACTGAATCTTGGCTTAAGTAAATATTAAAAAGTAAGATGTTGAGAATCATAGACAAATTGGAAAGAAGAACGTTGGACAGGAAAGGAATTATGTTGAGTACGTGATTGTGTCACCTCCTTATTTTAGCCTTTAGATCCCTCAGTCTGCTATGTTCTTCCTGGCAGGGGTGAATGGTGCAGCTCTGTGTCTAACACTTGCTTCCACCTCGTCCTGTAGTCGTGGGTCTGAAAGCTCCAGAGGACCTTTGGGTTTCTATCACGTAGTGACCACCTTTCATGCACACACCCAGTTTTGCCTGGTCACTGTACTCTTTTTGCTCCATTGTATACAATCCAACTTATTCTTTTTTACTATTAATTCTTCTGTTGCTTATAAGAATCAGGAGGTCAAAAAGAAATTTGTTTCAATCACAGCATAACCACTACTTGTCCAGTGCTAGGTACCCAACAGAAGGAATTCAGCAAATATTTTTTAAGTGACTTAATGAAAGAAAACAACTTTGGACACTTATACAGATTCATTTCCCAGACCTGCTGACTGGAATAAATTAGCTCTAATATATTTGTTTAATAACATAAGTGTCCAATTAGAATGCACTTATCAATAAAGATAAATCTTTATTGAATGGTCTTATCAAGCTCACAATATGCACATAGTATACTCAATTGTTAGTTAGTATATTCAAAATATTTTTCTTTTGCCAAAGAACTTAATAACAGCAATAAAATAAAATTTAACCATTTATTTAAATACAGCTATTCTTTTGCCAGGCTATTTTGCATACAAATCAGTGCCTCAGTTTGTGTTTGAAAAATGTTTTTATTTGTTATTTTATTTCATAATCTCATGAAGGATCGGTGCTTATCCCTAGGCTACATACAGTCTGGTTAATTGTTGTTAAGTCCTTCATGTCATCACTGAGAAAAATCAGTTATAGAAATGTCTTTTCCATACAGGAAAATAGACTACCTTGGCCTTAAACAGATTTCCCTGACCCAGGCGGCACATTAGAGCTGTCTGAGGAGATTTTTAGAAGACTAGAAATGCCAGGGTCCACCTTGGGAGCTTTGAATTTCATTGATCTGGGGAGGAACCGAGATATTGCTGCTATTTTTAATGTTCCCAGGTGATTTTAGTGTGCAGCCAAGGTTGAGAATCATTGACTTAAAGAGAGAAAAACAACTATGAGCCAGCGGAAAATGGACTGTTTACTCTTCAGACTGTGAGAGATGCCCTGACGTGCAAATCAATGGTATCATTATACATAAAAACACAGAGTCTGCAACTCATTGTTCTCTGAGTGCTGACACCTGAATGAACAGTAGACAGGAAACCCTCTGGCTTAGAGACTTTCTAAAGCTGGCCGTTGCCAAAGGACTGAAACTGGTTGGGAGTGAACAGACGACACAAGTAAAGCTGGCTGTCTCACTAGCCTTGAAGCTCTGTGCTAAGTCTGGGCCCCAGAGCTCTGCCCTGCAGTCCCCCATCCCTGAAATTTATTGTGCTCTTCCTCTATTGACACCTGTCTTTATTCCTAGGGTTCACCAAAGTCAAGATGTTGTGATGGATCTTCCCCACCTTTCACTCTGAACTGAGATGTAAACATACACATGAGATATAAGCACATCTTATATCTATTTTGTCATCTTGGACTACTAATTAAACATTTTGTTAGGCTTTTTACATTCTATCTTCCTTAATGTTCACATTAAACTCTTTTTAGCTTTCCGACACATTGCATTATTTTCTATTTAACTCCATTTTTATTACCTCATTTTCATATTTATACACTTTTCCTCATGATTACAAATTCTTCAAGGGCAAATGCAAAGACAAATGTCAGTTCACAAGAGTAAAGGATGAGAATGGTGGAAGAGAAAGAAAATTAGTTTTTGAGTTGCTCCTAGATATAAAGTGATATATAATCCTCAAAACAATCTTTGAAGAGTTGACTTACTAGTCCCATTACATAACTGTAAAACTGCATCGCAGAAAAGTAAATACATAATTTCAGATGAGAGAAAATTTATACTCAGCCTAGTCACTAATTGATCAGACTAGGGGTGAAAGCCTGGGATTTGAGATGGGAGTAGTTTGGAAAGTTTGAGCCTTAGGTTCTTCCTTGCAGGATGGAATGCAGCTACTAATTGCCCGTTCATGTTTTCAGGAAAGAGCCTCAATGAAATCATTATTACCAGTGTTTATTTCCTCATTTCCTGCTATCCTTGGAAGTAAAGAGTGATTCGTAAGACTAGTGGGTTTGCTAGAAGGAAGTGAGCTTGCCTACCTCTCTTTCCCTCTTCGTTTTCCTCAGGAGCTAGCTTGCAGGAGCATGCATTCCTCTCTGGTCACCATCCTAATATCTCCCAGAAGCAGGTTCCCATAGTGGGGTGCTTGTGGAGTTCTGTGCTCCACATATGTATTTAATGCTGGGACTCAGCATTAACAAAGCCACTGTTGCCTTATGTCTTTGTCACAGTTTCCATCATCAGCTTCATCACCAAAAGTAACAGTGACAGTTAAACTTAATCATCAACTTGACTGGCTTGAGAGTGGCCATGAGGATTATCAAAGCCCATCTCTGGGTACATCTGAGTGGTCCTGGAGTCTTGAGCTTAGTGGCTTTCTGTGGTTCCATTGCCCTGTTCTGTTGCCCTGTTCTACTTCCTGGCCACTGAGAACAAGTTAGCTCTCTTCTGCCACCTCCTTCTGCCACGATATTTCTACTGGAGCTGATGAGCATGGGTGGAATCCTCTGAAACTGTGACCCAATAAGCCCACCTTCCTCTAACAGTTGTAGATGTCAGGTGTTCAGGCAGCAATAGGAGAGCTGACTAGGAAAGTAACAGTGTAGTTTCTTTTCTGAGACTATAGATTCTAAAAAGACAGACTGAGAGATGATGACAGCTAGAGATATGGGATCAATTAGTTTTCAATGTGGTATCTATCAGGTTCTCATCAGAGTGGTTGGATAATTTTGGTTTACTTTATTTTTCTTCACTGTAGTGTCTAAATGACAGAGAGATTCATTTACAATGGCAGATCATAGCCTATATTGTTCTTTCAATTTTACACCTATCTTAAAAGATTGGCTTTCCACTCTTATCTGTGAAAAAAGTATCAAGAAGATGGACCAGTATGTGGTTAGGGGACTGAGCAGGGATCAGTCTTTGGGGAAGTTACAGCTGAATTCAGTTGGGAGCAGCAGTCTAAAGTAGTGACGCCTAACTTGGGGCCTCAATCACTGGCATCATTTGAGGAGGTTCCAAAGATATAAATTCCTGGTCCTAATCCAGGGTACTGATTCATAAATTCTGAATGTAAACTGCAGAAATCTGGATTTTAACAAAATTCCTAGATAATTTTGATGCACACTAACATTTGAGCACCAGCTGGGTTCTTCCTCCCCATCCTGTGGTCAGACACAACCTTAGAGCTGGTTAAAAATGTAGATCTCTTTACCCATGTCAGATCTACTGCTCTATTTGAGCTCTGCATCTTCACAAATCCCCTAAGGGATTGGTAAGCACATTAAAGTTTTAAAAGCATCTGTGCAGAGTCAAGAATGCAAAGGCCAAATCATGGCGCAGAAGTGAACAGGATTTTAATGAGGTTTGCAGCCTAAGCTACATATACAGTAATTTATACATTCCTAGGACTGTGGCTAGAGTGAGGAAACAGATTGAAACTCCAAGAAAGGTAGCTCTTCTGAAATCTCTTAGGGCCCCAAAGCATGTATTTCTCCCCAGCCTGCTCTCATTAACTTCTACTTCCTCGCTGATGAATTCTATTGTCCTCAGGTTCTTGTCTGTGTCTGAACTATAGACAAGGGCTCACACTATCTCATTCTACTATACATAGCTTTGCTAGCAACCAGATCTGCATTAAATTTCTAACCAAACTTTTGAAATTCTTCTCACAGCAAGGTATACCTCCCTAGAGGTCCACAGAAGATCATTTCTCATTCCAAACATGTGCCAGTCCAGGATCAATAAGACCAAACCACCACTGAGCATTTAAACATGTGACTGAGGTGCGAATAAGTATTCCAAGAAACTGGAAACAGGTCAGGTGGCAAATACTAACTTTGTAACTAGTGAAAGCTCTTATATATATTTGGCATTTCACGGAACCTTCAGGCTTCATTTGAGTAGTTATTAAAATTATGGTAGGCCGGTGGGGAGAAGTATGATAATTGGTATAGGTCATAGATAATCAGAAGTGTCTCTCCCAGTGGGAGGAAACCCATTAAAATTTGTTATTTAAATCTCTGTCCTGTTTTCTCATTCCACTCATATGCAGAGTGAATTGTCCCAGCTTTGTCTCCAAGGAAGAAAGCAGACAACTGCCATTGTTCTTATTTGGTGCTAATTAGCATTTTGAAGACAGTGGACTTAGATGCAGCTCAGTACACCCCTGAAGCAAGCATGCTATTCAGCTTCTAGATCACAGCCTTAGATCACAGAATTAGCTTTTTAATATTCATAATGTTTAGAACCAGCTTTTTAGCATTCATGATGCTTAGATTCAACTCATATCTCTAAAACTTATAATCAAACACTAAAAAAGTCCTTGGTTTCATGCTAGGACCACTGAGGGAGGAAAGTGCTTTGTAACAGTTAAACTCTACTATTTTACTCTTAGTTTTCTTCTTTAGAGTGCCACCTTAAACAAGGGAATTATAAGATTACCAGTGGATGCCTGAAGCCACGAGTAGTGCTAAACTAAGCCTCTCTTCCTCTCTGCTTTTTCCTGTACAATGTAAATTTTAATACATAAAACAAACAAGGCAAGAGATTCACAAAGACTAATAAAATACAACAAATATGAAACAGTTATGACAGTTTCATGTAATAAAAGTTGGAATATTCTTGGTTCCTCATCTTTAATCTTTTAATATAAAGGCTGTGTGCACGTATGGAAACATCACACCAATGCCCACTAATATTCACAATTAACACGTGTTAATAAAAGGCAAAAAGGAAAGCACTTTACAACTTCTCCTTTGGAGCACTGAAGCTATAGCAAATTATTCTTGTACTTTGAGGCCATTATTAGGTAAATAAGAGTTACTGGAACACAATCACTGCAAGATTATGACAGTCAGTCTGATCTCCAGGATAGCTCTGAAGTGCTGGTAGCTGAGTAGTGCGCAAATAAAGAAGAGCTGGGCAAAAGGCTGATTCACATCCTGCGTGTGAGGGAGTGGGACTGTGCAAGAATTTATCACACTGCTAGCAAAGGCATGTGATTTAGAAGTTATGAATCATTTTTGGAATTTCCAACATAATGCATTTAGTAACTGAAATCACAGAATGTTAAACCGTGGATAAAGTGAACTACCTTAATTTAATTTCACTTCCTGAAAGCCAGTCACCCAACATGGGTCTGTTTGGCAGTATGATATGGTTTGCTACCTACTCCAGTAGCTGTAGGTCATTGAGTGATACTGGTATTATAGATGAAGTTTTAAAAATATTCATGCTTGGTCTCTTAGAAGTACTTATTAATCTGCTCCAGGGTGGGGATCAGTCTTTATTTCACCAGGTTCCAGATTCCTGTGCCATTATACTCTGCCCTCATTACAGTTTATTTTTTGGGGGGGGTACTGGGGATCAAACTCACGACCTCACGCTTGCCAGGCAGGCGCTTATGCTGCTGAGCTAAATCCCCAGCCCCCTCGTTACATTTTTACTCTGCTTTGTTTGTCTTCCAAACTTTCACAGTGATCTCATTACTTTCCTGACAGAATTTCCTATCCTTTACAATTTATCTCAAAGACTTTAAGCAAAAATGTAGACAGAATGGCATACGTAATTCACAAAAGAAAATCTTAAAAGAAAAATGGAAAAATTATAGATAATTCTACCACCTGAAGATAATTCGTGAGAACAATTTAATGCAATGTTTCTTTGCATCTGAACCCATGTTTTTCTTCACCATAATTTATCATGCTAAATATATTCCTTGCAGCTTATTTTTTTCCTTCATATAAAATCATGGCATAACTAAGACAAATAAATGTTTTTACAACAGACGCTTCAATGATTATGGGCATACTGTCATTTCATAAACCATAATGTATTATACTACTATCTTGTTCTTTGGTGTTTATATGTTTTTAATATTATTGCTATTAAAGAAAGCTCAGTTGAGTTGCTAATAGATTCTTTTAAATTTAGAAGTACTAATAATCAAGATAAGACAGTTCAATAGCATGAGGCTGGTAGCTATTAGGCATGGACACTACCAATAAAAATCAAAACATAAGACAACCTCTCCCAACCTGAAAGCTACATCTTCAAAAAAATACATTATTGAGGATTTGATATCTTCAGTGTATAATGGAAAATTCCCATTATCGCATCTGGAATATTTTGGACGGTTACTGTGTCTCCTTCTCATAGGATCCACTCAGTTAAATGTGGTCCGGTAGTTTGTTTTCCTTTATGGCAGTGCTTCCCACACTATCTTGGTCAAGGACCAGATATTTTTTGCTTGTTTCATTTTGTTTTACTTCCAATTTTTCATGGATATATATTTTTGCAAAATAGTATAAAAATGAATCCGTTGAAAAATAAAATAAAAGTGACATACAATATACAAGCCTCTATTTTTTATTGCTAGATTCAAGTCATAAAATTTATTTGACAAATTGACATAAATATTTTAAAAGCTTACTCTCAATTTCTAAATTCGATTTCATGGTGGACTAATACCTAACAGTTCACAGCTCAGCACTGATGGACATAATTTGAGTGGACCATTTCAGAACATATTCTCAAATAGATGCATTAACTGAATGAGATAACCCAGTGCTTGAGTGGGAAAAAGTTCCTAGCAAAGTTATTATAGAAGTGCAAATACAAAATGAGTGTTTTTGGCAATTGAATGAAACAAGCAAGTGGAACTCCAAAAGTCAAGAATGATACTTCAGACACATGGATGTGGTAACACATGATCTACAATTAGAATGAGTCAGGGAAAAGAGTACACATTCTGCACAAGAATGAAGTGAAATCTCATGAAGCACTCCACATTATCTGAAAAGTCCTAATTCTTGATTTAAGAATGATTTGAGAAGTTTTCCTCCTTATAATCATTTATCAAAATGTTCTTATAAGTTACATACATATCTATATATTTCATAATTTCAACACAGCACATATACACCTACATACTAATGCCTACTAAGAATGTAACAAATGTTTCTATGTCAACACAATGGAATTCAGTTAATTGACCAAAAACATACATTGAAAGAGACTGCTATCTTCATTGTTAAAAGCACAGTATTTGTGTCTAAAATCTATTTGATAGCCCTTAAAGAATTTCATATTTATCACACTTGCCAAAGATAAAAATAGTTAAACAGGGAGATAGACCAAAGTCTCCTTTTTACAAAGAAAGTACATAGTTTATTATTCTTAGAGGAAAGCTGTCAGGTAAGATGAGTCCTATAGGAGTAATACTGTGAATCTTCCGTGTGTGTGTGTACATGTACGTGTGCATACACAAGTAGGACTAAAATTAAAATGTCAAGAAGCAGGAATGGGAAAGGGCAATCTTATTCTTACTACATTTCTCTCTTATTTATACATAGTTGCTTAATAAGAGAGACAATACTCCTTCATTTAACTATTATTCTAAGATAGCATAGCAATTCACTCAAGCCTAACGAAATGACATTAGATTATATTCTCGCTAATAATGACACACATAAATGCATACATCCATTGTATATTGTGATTAGCCAAAGAAGTCTCTGCTGGTTCAACTCCAGTTTCAGGAAAAGTGTTGCATTGATGAGTTAAGTTTTTCCTTTTTATGCTTAAGTGAAGAGTGTAAGGCAGTTACAGAAAGTTAATAGCTCCTTGTTCTTTTGGTTACTCATTTCCATTTTCATGCTTTTCATTGGAAAGGTGCTAGGGCAATGTGCTTTGTTCCTTATTTAGAGTTCTAAACCACAACCCTGCTCTAGGTTTGCTCATCAAAAGTTCCCTCATCAAAGGGAAAGAAGGGAAGTGGCCCTGAACATTTTGTCTAGGATCACTTATAGGTCCACACTCCAGAGTCTAGAACCCTCTGACCAGTTCCTAGCAGTTGACTGAGACATCAAGGCCAGCTTTCTTCCATCAGTGGAAAAATCATGCATGACTCAATCCTGTACCTACAAGCAACACATTTACCCATTGGGAAATATTTGTTCTCTCATTTCTTTGATTTCTAAATTCTTTTTTTTAATTGCTAAAACATTGATTTTTCTGCCTTATGAGCAGGCAAAGGCAAGAAAAATATCAAAGTGATAATGGGGTCAGAGCAAATGAATGAGTTAATTAAATGTACTTGGTTCAGCAGAAATAGACCCTGGTGAGTGAGGCCAAAGACAACTCTGCTCTTTGAACCACTGGGACATCTATTGAGCTGTATGTCACCAAGGTTATTTTTTATTGGCTCTTCACAAGATATTTGGATAAAGAATCAGAGCAAGAGGGAATCAGATAAGAGAGAGGGAAAGAGGCAGGTGTCCAATTCTCTTTGGTCAATTTCCTACTGATGGAAAATAAGGGATAAATATACCCAGGGGAAATAAAATAAAAGTGCAGTAGGAGATAGCATGAAAGTGGTCAAAGGATTGAGATCAAAGCAGGTTGCCAGGGCATGCCTTCTATTCTTCTAGTAGCCAATGAGAAGTAAACACTGCTTCCAAATCGAAGACTCCAAATCAACTGCTTTGAAAGGCCAGTGAGCAAGGAGATGAAGGGGCCTGAGTCAGCAGGGAACAATAAGAAATGATGGAAACGGTATGGACAGAACTCAGGTGTCCCACATCAAGAGCACCTACTGCACAGGGTCAGGGGCCTCTGGTCTGTGATTTCCACAAGCCAAGTGAGGCCAGATCTGCTGGTATTTCCAGAGAAACCTCAGACATGGAATTTTACTTAAAATATCTTGACTTTCAAAACATGCAGTTTCTTAAGAAACTTTTGCCTATAACTTTATGAAAAAGAGAGAAATAAGAAATGAAGTTCTCATATTAATTCTCCTCTAGCACAGTCAGCAATTATTGTCTTATATTGCTTTTGATTTTTACATGGACCATTCTTTGTGGAAAATTGAAACTTACTGAATAGCAAACAGCAGGCTTTGAATTTCTTTGTGCTATATGTATATTCATATTTATAACTGGATTGGATTTAAAACATCCATGCCAGAATTAAATAATTGGTGACATGTTGTTTTTATTTCACCATTGCAATTGGAAAAATGAAAGTCTATCACTGACTGTGTTATGTGGCCACATTTTGTCAATAAGGCAGAAGACATGGGCGTGACGAAGACAGACTCTGATCAACATGTTTTCAGTTAGAGACTTGCTCATGTCTCAGCCTCTAGGAAAGTCTTGGAAGTTTCAGGTTTTATTTGCAACACACCCCACAACAGAGAAAAGTGGATACATAAGCTGTTTTAGTTTCTGAAAATTACTTCAATGATTGGTGCATTCTTGAACAGAGATCAGCAGTTTTTGCAAAGGGCCAGGCAGTGACTATTTTAGATATTTAGGTGACATAGATCATTCTCATAGCCATGCTGATCTGTCCATGTATATATGAGCAGCCACATACAAAATGGGAGTGACTGTCCCACAGTATAATTTCATAAAAGCAAGCAGTGGATAGGACTTGTCCAAAGGTCATAGTTTACCTACATTTTCATTACTTAAAAAAATTTTTTTTTTTTAGTTTTCATTGTCTGCATAATGTCATCATTTCACATTAATTTTCCATTTCTAATTCTCTTTATTTTTTATTCTTAGCTCTATCCTGCCCAAAATTGTCCCTTCCTATTCATTTTGTGCCCATCTTAGTACAGGCCGTTTCCACTTCTGACACTTGTAAATCATTACTCTTTCCAAAGCCAAATTCAACTACTATTCAGCCTTCACTGATTTTTATCTCGCATGTGATTGTTAAAAATAGCTTCCACACTGGTCTCTTTTTCAGTATTTTCCAATGCCTCTAACAGTCTACTCAGATATACAGTACTAGAGTTTTTTTCCCTTTTCATAGATGAAGCTACAAACTTAATTATTCTTTGTTCAAACATCTTCTGTGTCTCCACATGGACCATAGAAACAAGGTTTGAGCTCCTCAGCAACACGTGACACCACCAGATCCTTACACTTATGCTCACCTGAACCAGAGCTTTGCAGTATTTTGTACTCTGATTTGCTGATTCTTCTATGGCTTCCAAAGTCCTGTTGGCTAAATCACACTTTTCATTAAGATCAGTTCAAATTCCAGCATCACCAGCAATACATAATCCTACATACGTAGTTTTATTTTGCTTAAAAGTTAATAACTTAGTCTTGTAACTGAGTAGTTTATTAGTAAAAACTATCTGAGATCATGACAAAAATCTTGTTCATTTTTTAATCTGATCACAACCATCACCGAGGTCTAGATTGGCCATTCTATTTGCAGAGCACCATTATTGAGAGCAGTCATTTATCTGCCACTTTCCATGTGGTTCTGTAGAGTTTCACGTTTTGTATATTTCATAGGTCATTTAAATAAATAGCAGCTCTATCCTTTCCAGGTGAACAAGATGAGTGAGCTGTGGAATTTTTATTTTACAGGGGAGGAAACAGGCAGAGAGAGCTCACACAGCTAGCGAGTTGTAGGTTGGCATCCAAACCTAACGCTGAGGTTTAGGAGTCTGACTTCTTCACTCCCTTCTACAAGATTTGCATTTTGTATAATTTGGATGATATTTGGCATATTGTCATTTAAAAGGACTCTAATAATTACATCTAGGACATGATGATGTCACATTTGGCAGAATCCTGATATATTTAATACTGAGTATAATTCTTTAAAATTAAAAGGTTCAGAATAAGATTCTTGTTGAAAATTACAACCTGTTCTATAGTGATTACTATAGAAATAGTTTCAAAATTCAAAAGTTGTCTATTATTTGCTTTCATTCATAACCTAAACTTAAAATGTTAAATCCATTCTTCCCACTTCTATTCAAGGTTCAGGTTTGGATATGAAGGAAACACATTAAAGGAAGTGCCATCTCCTGTACTCCTGTACCTCATTCACCCATAAACCCACAGCACAGCATTGCCCTCGTCCTATAAAAGGTTGGAAATCAACAGTATCTCAGAACTGTCTATACGCATGAGTTGGATTTTGCCATGTTTCTAAACATAAATCTGCGAATTTATTGGCAATATTAACTCACCTGCAGGTGATGTATCACAGTCTGGCACAGACACCTCAAGTCCAAGTTCTGAAATATCTCCTTGGAGTCAGCACATTTACCTTGATTTGGGTGCCTTTTGACTTAGTAAGTCATGCCTGCATATTTATTCCATGGCCCAAATCATATTTTAGTTTAGGGGTGGCTATGTCTTCCTGTGCCTTCTTTTCACTTGGTGCTGTCTCTGTATGCTCCAGACTCTCCCTGGAAACTTCTACAGGTACATAGAGGAGCCAGGTAATGGATGCCAAGGGTTGATTAGTCTCCTGCTACCATAAAAAATCTCCTAAACTGGTTAGATTAAGACAGAAGCATCTGTGCTTTCATAGCCCTAAGTCAAATGTTCAAGATCATGACACATGCAGACCCACGTTCTTCTGAAGCCTCTAGGGGAGATTCCTTTCCTGCCTCTTCCATGTGTGTGTGTGTGCGCGCGTATGTGTGTGGGTGTAAAGTAGGAATTTTTTTTTAATTATATGTTATCAGCACATTTTTGTGATTCAGGCAGTTCACAATTATCTTAGGGAGTGTTTACACATACATAGTATACTTCGTTTTCTTTTTTCTTTCTTTTTTAAAAATATCCTTCCCATTTCCTCCCCTTTCTCCTCTGGGTCCCCAATCACCATTTTCTTACTCATTGATACTATTTGTCCTAGCACATGCTATGCGTTACAGTATTACAGTGTCTGAATTGATTGGGGCTATTATACTCCCGTACATGGCACATCTTTATTCCTCGCATTTCCCTTAGCACCTTCCCCTTCACCCTTGCCTTATCCTCTTTGTCCACCTCCCTGTTGGATAAGATCTTGTCCTTCTCTACACATCTTTTATCATTTTTCTTTGTACTGTGACTTACTCAAATGAAGTATACTATCTGGTATTCACGCTTGTGTGTCTAATTTAACTCACTTAGGAATTTCCAACAAACACCTCAAATTGGTCTTCTTTATAGCTGAGTAGTATTCCATTACATATACCACATTTTACCACATTTTATTTATCCAGTCATCTATTGATTCTTCCAGTATTTATTTAATATGAATTGTGCTGCAAAATAATTTGTTGTGCAAGAATCTCTGTAGTATATAACAACTTGGGCGCTCTGGGGAAGACACTTAGCAGGGGAATAGCTGGGTGATGTCCAAATAGATCTAAGATTTAAACATTACAACAGAAACATCAAAATTTCTAGAAGAAAAAACAGGTAAGTCACTTGAAGATGTAGGGATAGGAAAGGATTTTCAAAATAGAACATCAATCACACAGGAAATAGAAGCAAGAATCAACAAAAGGGAATATATCAAACTTAAAAAACTTCTTCAGTTTTTGTTGACCCAGGCATTCCTTGGCTTGTGGCAGCATTACCCCAACCTCTGTTGCCTATTCACAAAGTCATCTTTTCTCCACTTTTGTGTTCATGTGGTGTTCTACTTTTTTTTTGTCCAAGAAAGTGTGGAATTTTATTTTTTATTTTTTTTTATTTTAAAAAAGCAGAACATCACACTGAGTTAAGACCTATCCTAACCACTTTTTCTAACTTGATTACATCTGTAAAGTACCAACAAGCTTACATACATAAATACTGGGAGTTAGAATTTCAATGTATTTTTTTTTTTTTTGGTTTTCACAAATCAAAATAGAACAGTGTCAGATTTCTCTTCTTTCTTCCTGCCCTGATCGGTGATAGTGAGGCAAAAGGACAGGGGAAAATAGTTTGTCTAGCAGTTTTAGGCAAGAAGTTCCTGTCCTGACTCTTACTTTCCCCTTTTTCTCAGATTCTACAATGCTCATCTTGTCCTTCGCTTGGCCTTTGCTCCTGCCCCAAAAGAACCATGAACTACAGGATTGTAGACAGGGACTCAGATTATCACTGTTCCTTCTGATGGCCAGATGTCCCTCCATGTTACTGGAATTAGGCTTAAAAAAAAGTGACACGTACATGGACGTAGACAGGTGGAATGCAGTTTTTAAAGCAAGAAAACTGTATTCTTATCAAAATGCTCCATGAATGAGCTTAACAATTCTTGTTTAATTGAAATTCAGGGTTTTTTAAAATAACAGAATAATTCAATAAAATTATTTTGCAATGAAAAATACATACTGATATGTGTACAATACACAATTATATATCACAAATATATCATTATATATACTAAATAGATACATGTATATACCTGGGGGAGACAACTCCAGTGACTCCCTTTGAATCCAAAACAATTACTGTGACTTTGATTATTTGGAGACTCATTTCCTTATATTGATATGTAAAAAGCTGCCTGGGGTATTTCCTTCTCTCTTCAATTGGCTCTAAGCATTGCAAATAAGGCTAGAAAGGTGCTAACATGCGATTTCTATAGCCAACCAACAGTCCTATTTCCTGGCATAGTGTTCTCCATACAATACAGATAAGTACAGAATATGAGCGCATGAGATGTTAGAGCCAATAGCTCCAGGAATGTCTACTGGGTAGGAGCCTCAAGATATAGTGGGTATGACTCCCCAGAGCACAAGAGTTTGCATATCAGAACCAAAGCAATAGCCCCCTAAAACAATTCCATTGCTATTAAATTGGATTATGTAAATTGATCCTTCTACATATCTTTATCTCTACAATTTACAGAGATGTCAATCTTGCACCTGGCAAGCCAGCTCAAGTTACTCACATAATTCCCACCATCCTCTGTCACTCATCCCTGAGCCACCCCCCTTCTTCACAAGATAATGAATTCTGGGAGAGGCCTGGGATCAGGGCCTTTGTCCGCATGTCTCATGGCAATTGAACTTAGGACCCCTTGGCTGCCCTTCACTTGGAATATGTCTTGGTGTTTTTACTCTTGCCATGGGTTGCATTGGTGGTGGTAGATTGAAATTACCTCGTTGGGATTCCAATGATGTCTCAATGGGATTACAAATATAACCTTTTGGATTGTGAGGAAGACTAGAAAGGTGATTAAAATACTTGGATGACTGAAATCCATATTGGGGTTTACAATATATACCAATAAATATATGTGTGTAATTATATTTGAATATATACATATATGATGCATACACATATAGATATAAATGTACATGATCTATCTATATATCTATATATGTATAATTGTATTGATTGATAAACAAAAATTATCCTTTGGAGCTCCAAGAAGATCTTTAGTTGTTTTTAAACACAGAGCTCTAAACAATATTCACAAATAAATATGTAAGAGGTATCAGTTCTATGAAAGGATGAAATATATAATTCAGGTAGATGATATGCTAGAGAAATTATCCTGTAAGAGAAGTAGGTTCGAAATTTAAACTCCTGACTCAGGATTGAACTTTTGGAGGACAAACTGAATATCACTTTGATAAATGTCCTGAATAAGTTATAGCAGGACCACTGCCATAGTCTGTTTCTGTCCCCAGCATTGTTCCTTCAAACATATGCTGTACTTCCTTAGATTTCTCAGTTTACTTGGTTGCCAAAAATTAAAATGGTTTCTGACTTAGCCAGAAAAATTAATTTCCCCAAAGAAAAATTTAGTGCAAGAATCAGAAGAATTATTGAACTACCTGATCAAAAATAGATAAGAATAAGAATAGATACGAATAAGACCGCTCTTAAATACCCAGGGTACAAGGGCTTTGTTTAAGGCTTTGTGGTGAATGCATGCCAGGTGCTGTTTTGCAATTTCAAGCCATGTTGTTGAAAACACATGTTTTAAGCAGAGACTGACTGAGTTAGTTAAGTTGAGCGGCTTCCCTCTCCTTGTCTCAAGAATGAGAGCCCTTATTTTGACAGTCTCCATAGAACAGCTTGCATGGGAGCTGTGCTCTAAAGCGTGATTAAAGTATTGTGAAAGGAGAATGCAAATGCATGGCTGGCAGGTAAAGCTGGCAGAGAGCCCCTGCGTTGTCATTTTAAGAACACAGACTCCAGGTAGAGTTGGCCTTGGCTTCCACTTGCCATTCATATAATTAATCCAATGTATCAATTAACTGAATAATCTCTTGCCTTCTCGCTAAAGGGGCTTATGGTAGTGCAAGTGTGTTATGAAAAGCTCTGTACCTAAATCTCTCAAAGTATCTCTGCCACAGAAATTCCTTTATTTTGAGTTGTATGCGTTTGCCTGACCTACAGAACATCTGTAGTGCGGCAACCATTTATCATACATGAACAAAAGATCAGGTTACTATACTTTGATCTTTAATCCTGATAGGAAGTTGAGCTCCTGCAACCACACATTAGAAAACAGAAAAAAGCAAGGTGAGTTGGAGGCTATTTTTCCATACGCGGGGACTGTGAGCACATTTAGCGTGAGGATAAAGGACGGCTACAGGGGTGGGGACCCTAAGCATCCCACACATCTAGGAGAAAGAACAGGTTCAGAGTGGAAAGAAAGGATTAGCAGAGGATTCCAGAACAATCATGCTGTCCCTGCCTCTCCCCATCAGAGGTCACGAATGTCGGTTCATGGGAAAAATAGCCAGTGAAAGAGCTATGATTCAGGGGGAAGTTCCTGTGTGACTCTTCCATCTAAAGTCCAGTTCAAATGCCATTTGATTTGGTTTTCTAACCTCATTAAACAGAGAAGGAAGCTGAGGCTCCAAAATCCCATAAAGAAGACCATAATGGATAAAGATTCTTGTGCAGGCATCTTGCTTCAGAGTTTCCAATTCAATATTGTCTGAACAATTACTTTGTTTCTGAATCTTTATTTTTTTTTTCACTAGAGTTGGAATAAGTAGGTTATTTCTTATGAAGGCATTTAATCAATCAGCTGAGAAGTTATGTTTGGTCAATATTCCATAGCATGGGGAAATAGGAAGCAGAGGGCAAAGAAGAGCTCCCGCCCTCCTTAAAGTCACACAGGTAAGCAGCCTACTTATTTATGAAAAAGGCACTTGATAATGAATATGAAACAAATCTTGCAGTGTGCCCAGCACTATACTGAATGTCTTTATATTTTAACATATTTCTACCTCAATAAAGTCATCAGGTAAATTAAAAAAAAAAAACTTCATTTACAAAGCAGAGAAAACAGGTTTATTTGTATTGCCCAAGGTCACACATATATTACTTGACAAGACTGGGAACAGAATCCATGTCATCTGATTCCCACCCTTACGTCTTTTGCACTGTCCTGTGCTGTCCTCCGGGAGTTCAGTAATTGCAAGTCACCATGTTACTTTCTTGGATTCCAGCCTTCAGAAATCAGAGCACATCGATCTCTGGATTTCTTGAGATGTGAATAAGGATGCTCCTATTGATTCTATCTCTTCACTGTTTTTACTTGAAGTCTTATAGTTTACTCTTTCTACCAAACTTTCTTTAGAAACAGAGGGAAGGCTGGGGGAAGGCTTAACTGTCAGGCAGATTTCTGTCTCCTAGAGAAATGTTAGGCTTTTCACAGAACACTGCATTCTTCTTGAAGATGTGTTGTAAACCTACAAATATCTTCTGGGAGCAGCATGATGGAAGAGGCATCGGGGTGCATCCTTCAAATAGACACACGTTCAAGCCACATCCAGCTCCAAAGGAAAAAGTCTTCTTGAGCTTTTCCTGACCTAAGGAGGGCAGTCTGGTAAAAGATAGGATAAGCAGGTAACAAGTAATATTTTGCATATGAACCCTAGTCACAGTTATGAGCAGATGGTAACAAAAATTTTACTTAGTTTCCTGTTTGCAACAATGCTTAAAATTCTGAACCATTTATTCACTATTACATTTTTAAATTTATATAAATTGCATATATTAATGGTGGAAATGCAACAGTTATGGAAGAAACCATCATAGACGAGACATTGATATGTGCTTCTGTATTTTTTGTAATACAGCACTTAATACAATTGCTGTGAATTAAGCTACTGCTCAGCAAATACCAACCAAAAGACTAAGTTGGCTCATCAAGGGTTGCCATCACATACTGTCCTGAAAATTCTGGGGAAGTGACTCTATAGCTGGTTGTACCTAAACCATGACAACTGTCCAGGTGATCAGAAATAGATAAACTATATTATAAAGTCCAGTGTTTATTTTCTCACTTTGTACCACATTGCAAAGGGAAGTTGAGTGGTATTTGCAAATCATTTGACCTGCCCACTTCTGTGCAAGTAAAATGAAGGGGATGATAAGCTTGACCTGAATCATCCACATTGTGTGTTTCTGTAACTTTCATTATCCACATAACTAATTATAAACTTTTTTGAATTTTGTAGACTCATTTTCATGAAATAAAAAATCCAAAAAGTAATTGAAGTGATACTCAATTATTTGCTATCTTGACCACATTTTCTTTCTTTCTTTTCTTTTTTTTTTTTTTTTTTTTTTTTTTTTTTTTTTTTTTTTTTTTTTTGGTACCAGGGATCGAATTTAGGACTGTGCACTTGCAAGGCAGGCGCTTCCGCTGCTGAGCTAAATCCCCAGCCCTTTTGACCACATTTTCAATTAGTTCATCAGTTTCTGTCAGAATGTGCTGTGCTGTATGCATATTTATTTATTCATTCATCCACAGTTCATTCATGCATTCATTTCTGAGATGTTTATGGAGGAACAAAAACCTAGGAATCCGGCTTAGGAACAGTACCACAACGATAAATATAACACAGATTTTATCCTCCAGAAACTGAGAATTGATCCAACTGTGTTTAAAGATTTATCATAATATGGATCTGGGACAAAGCATGATCATACTCATAGTTTAGGAGAGAGAAACAGTACCAAGAGACCTCTGACACTGTCTGCAGATGAGTAGTTGAAAACACAAAGTACCAGAGAAAGTAGAAGATGGGGTCTGAGAATAGTTGATAAAGAGTTCACAAACACTATTTTTAGCTATTTTTTCTGACATTAATAGGCAAGAAATAAACATACTTGTGGATCCAATGTGGTTTCAGAGAGGTAGATACGTCCATGGCAAAGACTCTGGAGAAAATTCCCCTTTTCAGTCCCTGATCGCCCTAATAATCACTTTAACTAATGATGTTTTCTCTATCTTGTAATAAAATGAACTAACCAGCTATAACTTATGAGCAAGATTAGTATGCTCTTTTTAGAAGGTCAGATTTCCCATTTGGCAGCTCAAATACTTGCAAAAATTTTCATGGAAATTTCCATCAGAGACTATACAAGGTGATTTTCTTAGACATTAAAAAGAAAAAAAGGTCTCATAAGCAAAGAGACAAAGACAGTGTGATAATAATCAGTGTGTTTATTATCTCTTGGAACAGAGGAAAAAAGGACAATGAAAAAGCCACCTAAAATATTTTTAGGATGCCTGGAGTATTGTAATTTCTTGACACTTGCTTACTTTAAGGAAACAAAAATAGGTATCTAATACAAGAAATGTATACTGCTTGTTCAAAGGTCTGAAAGTGTTCTGATCTTCAAGCCTGGGAATGTTTTCAAACTGGACATCACTATTGTTATAGTTCTGTATCTTTTCTAGGGGAGAGTTCTTTATTTTCTTTTAATTATTTTTAGATAACAGCAAAAATAAGTGCAAGTGCGTGATTTTATGAACTGAATTGTGTGTTTGCAAAATTCCCAAGTTGAAATCCAGATACCTCCCAACACTTCGTTTTTCAAAGTGCGGCTGTATTTGGAGGCAAGGACTTCAAATATTGAGTTACAGTGAGACTATCTGTGTGAATCCCAATCCGATCTGATTGGTGTCCTTTGAGAAAAAGAGGACACTAGAAATGCACAAAGGCCAAAGGCACAGCAAGAGGGGAGCCAGCTGCAAATTGAGGACAGGGAAGGCTTTACAAGAAACAGATCAACACCTGGACCTGAACATCAAGCTGACAGAACTTTGAGGAAAAACATATGATTTAACCTCCCCCGCAGTATTGTGTCATGGCTGCTCTATCACAGTAATCTCACACGTCACAAAGCATGAATTCCATCTGCTTTGCTTAATAACAAGAACAAAGAAGTAGAATATTATAGAAGGCCTTCTTGAACTTTTTCTGTGATAATCTTTCTTGCATGTGGGAAGGGATTGCCTTAATAAACTTCCATTCCTAAACAATAACAGTTTGTATTTTTTAAAAAAAATCTGAAAACTATTTAAATTCATAGAGACACATGGCCCTATCTCTGATGATGTTTGCTACTGTATAATAGTTTCATTTCAAAACCTCAAAAGCTAGTATTAATTGCCTAAAAGTAGAAACTAAAATTTGTTATTAGATGAGTTTATCGTCAACCATATAACACATAAAGGAGAATGTCAGACAGTATCCTGCCACTTTTTGGAAAAGCACTTCACTTATCTGTCCCTCTTGAGGCTGGAGTCCTATCAGCAGAGGTGTCTGCAACAAAAGAATAAAACCTCTCAAGAAAAAGCTAAGAAACTAGCACTGGAAACAGATCCTATTACTTGATATTATTATGAGCTGAAAATAAAGGAGTCTTGTTTTTCACTGATTTTTGCCTTGACATTGTATGTTCTAATTGCTGTGATAAAGAACCAGTTTATTATTTTGAACCTGGCACAAAGAAAACATCATTGCCAATCATTTCTAAGATCTGAAACAGTAGGAGCTGTGATCGTCTTACTGATGTTGCAGAGGGATGAACAGCATAGTGCTTGCAGAGGAAAAGAAAAAAGGTTGAAATTACGTCCATAAAAATAAGTGAGTCCAGCAAATAACCGAAATGCCTTCCCAAGAATATAAAGTGTGTGACTGAAGTTAGAAGCAAGATTTTTAGTAACAATGAGCCAAACTTAGAACTTCTTACCATCTGTTATCACAGCACCCTCACCCAAGCAAGCTACAATACCTGCCCTTCCTACTTCCCTCGTGTCTCACAAGTGTGTGCCCTGTTTCTCTAATGTCACTGCCTAATTTAGGCCATTTTCTCCCGCGTGTGGACCCAGTGGTGCAGCAGATCATGAAACAGTGTAGGAAACATTATACAGGCACCACAAAAAAGAAAAAAAATAGAACCACCATATAGCCCAGCAATTCCACTACAACTAGGTATAATCCAAGGAAAATGAAATAGTATGTTGAAGAGGCATATACATCTCCACATTTATCACAGCATTTTTCATACTAGTTAAGCAATGCAAACAATCTAAGTGTCCACCAGTGGAGCAATGGTTAAATAAAATATGATACATGTGCAAAATGGAAAACTATTCAGCCATAGAAAGAATGCCACCCTGTCATTTGCAATAACAGATCAAGAATGGAGATCATTTTAAAGTGAAATATACCAGGTGGTAGTTACTAAATTACTTCATTCATATATAGAATCTGAAGAGCTTATCTCATAGTAATGAGGACAAAATATTAATTAACAGAGGGTGGATAAAGGAGAAGGGAAAATAGAGAAAGATTGATCAATGTGTAATAAAGTTATAGTTTGTAGTAAGCAGATTTGATGTGTTAGTTAGACTGTAAAATGACTATAGATAACAACAGTGTACCAAAAAAGCAAAACAAAACAAAACAAAACAAAACAACCCTTCAAACTCTGCCATTAGGACAAGTTTTTATCCTGAGCACAACACTTACCAGTTGTATGACCTGGAGCAAGTCACTTGTACTTCTTAATGTTACTTCTTTTTTTTGTCTGCAGTTTTAATAAATCTTATGCCATTCTAAAGCAGAAATTTTGGCATATAGTAAATGTAAATGCTCCACCATTATTAGCCACTTAGACTAGGGAAAAAAAACCAAGAAGGCACACTAAGACATCCCTCCCTCAAATCTTGGCTCTTTAGAATTCATATAAATGTGTATCATTCAGTCAAAATTACCTTTCTAATATACAGATTATAGCAAGTCACTCTTGTGCTCAAAACAATTGATCTACCATTACAATACTAACATAAATAATGAACTGCTTGGCAATATAAACAAAAAGCTCATGTCTCTAAGCAATCTTTTCCAATTTTACTCTCCTCCTTTTTTCTGGGTGGGAGTCTGGCTAATCCACATGGCCCATGAGCACTGGTGTGTCCTGCCCTCTTATCTTATGCACATTGACACTTTCCAAAGCTTTCCCTGATGTCAAAATTAGATTAATGTCCCTTTCCTGCACACTAGTCTACTATGTCTTTTCTCATTTAATGTTCCCTTCTATTGAATTATAATTGGCTGTATACTACTTACTTATGTTTTGCCTTCTAACGGGAATGTAAACATTTCAGGAGAACTGGAACCAAGTATTTTAGCATTGCCTGTTTCTGACACCTAGAGGCACTCAACCATGATAGCTATTTATAATCAATGCTTGTAGTTTTATGTAGCTTCAACATTCATTTTGAAAATATGGTTAACCACTTCATGCCAGAAGCAAGGCTCAGTCATGTTTCACATGGTTTTTAGCTATACTTTCTCCTAGTTCCTCTGCCTTATGGTGAATTCTATATACCAGCACCCTAACATCTATCTCCCCATAGGACAAATAGATTCAATATATGAGACTCTCTGCATTTGCTCCTGTAACTTGCATACTTTGTGTTGATATGCTGTAGAGACTACTCTAAAATCATAGCAGGGACTCAGAGGAGCCATGTCTGCTTGCTTTAAACCCATGAGAATTAGGGAGCCATGCCTCCCTGTGAGAACTCTGCTTGGATAATATCCTGGACATCAATAAAGGATTTGACCCAAAAGTCCTGCTCCTTCTCGTTGATTGAGCCATGTGATCTTCCTGCTGGTCCACTTTGGTACCACGTTTCTCTTGTGAATCTGTAAGTAACATGCTGTTTCTGTTATTTCATGAGTTTGTTGGATTGCCTCTTCATGTCTCATTTAACGGATCAATGTGGATTTAATAATTCTTCTAGTAAACGCTCTACTAGAGAATTGCTGTAAGTAAACAATACACATGAAACATGACCTTGAAGGGCACCTGCCAGTGTTAACAAGTTTCCTATCAGAGGCACCCTTGGCCATGTGTAGTCATCCACCAGGATAGTGATGTATCCCAGACAAAATGTATCACAAATACCCACAACCACTTCCACTGGAACTCCACCTGAGCAACATTAGGGTTTATAACTGCTCTCCTAGGAGAGTCTTCAAGGCCAAAACAGAACAATACAGAACTATCATTTGGAATGCCACTGCAGTGCTTAATCGCCAAAAATGAAGACAAATAGTTCCCAGAACAAGGCGTTCTTGGAAATTTGATTACATTAGATGTATACCAACAATTATTAACATAAGTGGAAAAAAAGCTAAGCATAGGACATGGAAAAATCAACTAGAAAAGTAGAACACAGACTCTTTAGGAGTAATAGTACCGTCACTCATGAGCCACAAAAGCAAGTTTTGTGGCAAGGTCTTTCCTGACATTGGAGATGATGCAACCAGATATGAAGGACACCCAGAGGTAGCATGGTGACACAGAAACATAATCTCAGTGTTTGACAAACTTTGCCAAGAGAATCATAAATTGCAGCCCAGCTGGGCAATTTAGTTAAACAATGCCTCAAAATTTAAAAATAAGATTTTTTTAAAGTTTGCCAAGAAGGCTTCGTGAAAGACTTTATCTCTTCTTTTTAAATTTTAATTTATTGGTACATGTGCATAGTAGATAATGTTTGTATTCCTTGTGTGGAGTTGTTGAGGTACACAACGCATCTTACTTCTTTTTTTCATTCTCTTCATGCCTGCCCTCCTACTTCTAGCCTTTTTAATACTGTTGCTCACAATAAATTGAAACAAACAAGCAAACGAACACTAGAGATAAATACTGACACGGTTCTTGTAGGTTTATTTGAAAACAGATCATCTCTAAAGGAATGACCAGCTCTGGGTGGTATGCCAAAATTAAGACAGGACCTTGGCAATCTGTGACCACAAGCCCTCAGTGATCATACCCTGAGCTGTCTGAGAATGGGTGGCTACCAGTTTGGACAGTGACTCTATGGTCTCTGTGGTCTTATTCTCTTATTTAATGGACATAATGGTGCCATTATTCACCACCCACACTATAACCACATAATTCATTAATAAGACATGTGTGAGTTTTTTCTGGGCTAGGCTTTAATCAATGCTCATTAATGTGGCAAAGTTACTTCTTTCAAAAGTCTTTATGCTTCTTAACTGTAATTGACTTTTCACCTGTGGAATATTATTTTTGTTCCATTTAGTCAATTAGCTTGAGTTATATTTTCATTAGGCATTCATTGTGAAAACAAAATCATTTCAAAGTTTTCTCCCCTTTTTACAAATAACTTATAAACATTTTTCATAAAGAAACATTTAAAGTTGTTTTCTAAAGAGTTCTGCACTATTGACAAGTAGGCAAACACACTGTGGAGGAAAGAAACCTCTTTTTCCCCTTTATAGTTCAGTGATCATTCTGATCTATTTTTAATATTTTCTGGAGGGTCACCTTTAGCCCAGGCTTGCTGTTCAAAATTTTTGAGGTAATAGAAAAAAAACCTTATAATTGGTAATGCCTACAGCAAAGGGTACCGCGTGAGGATTTGTTCCACATTTTGAATCATGGATCACAGCGGTAACCTCAATATCAACCCGTGTGGATCTCAAACTACAGCCAGTATGTCATGTACATGCACAAATTTGCCAAAATGAAACCCATTAATGTGTCTAACAAATAAAATATGAACTAAAAAAGATGTAAAGCAAAAAGTGAAGAAGGAAGGAAGGAAAGAGAGAAGGAAGGAAGGAAGGAAGAAAAACTTTATCCAGCTGAAGAATCATTTGGAGACGCTGGAAATGCCACATTCTGGTTTCCAACTACAGAATTCCTGACTCAATCAATATGATGACAAGCAGCAAAATTGTCATTTTAAAATCATATCTCTTTTTAAATGTTTCTTAATTAAATTTAGTTTTTAACTGGTGTATATAACAATTATGAATATTACTGGGATACTGTCTGATGTTTTGAAAGCAAGCATTTCTTACAAATTCACAGGCATCTGTGGATTTTCTACTTGAGGTCCAGATTTTAGACTTTCACTTTGCATTTCTGGCAGAAAGAAATGTGACCAAATGCCAGAAACTGCCTACACTTTCACTTTTTATTCTTACAAGCTTCTGGGTTTCTTGCACCATTGGAGGTAAAACCTACCTCTGACCACGTTAGCAGTAGTTCTCTCTCAGCGTCCCTGGCGAACTTCTTGGATAGCAAAATCCATGGACGCTCAAGTGCTGCCTATAAAACAATGCTGTTTTTGCTTATAGCCTACACATATCCTGCCATACATTTTAAATAACCTCTGGATGACTTATAATACCAAACACAATATAAATATATGTCAATAGATGGTTATTATACTCTTGCTTAAGAAATAATGACAAGAAGCAAGTCTTCAGTATACAGGGGTTTTTTCATGGTTACTTTCAGCGTGCAGTCATTTGAAAGTTTAGATGTGGCACCCTTGGATGCCAGCTCGTACCACACCCCCACCGAGGCTCACCTTCAGGGTGCATTTGAACAGTAGTCATTTCATTTTTAGCTATAAACTTCTACCTACTGTTCATAACCTACAAAATGGGTTATTCTCTCTGCAGGCGGCTTTGGAGCCGTCATCAGAATTTATTCAGCAAGCAGTGCTGCCACCTTCTGATCTTCAATTGAAAACGTGTATTTAAAAGTTTTGCTTTTAGTGAAAATCAGCAAGCATTTATTTTAACATTCCTTTCTTCATGAATTCTTCATGAATTTCCCCTCTCCCCTGGGCCTCTTCTTTCAAATGCCATTTATTATTTCCAAGTTAGCACATTCCTGCCCAAAGCTCTAATCACAGCCCTCAGTATTTTATAAACTCTGTCCCCGGGAAACCACCCTCCTTGCTTTGTGGGCCTCGAGTCATGTGCTAAAGAAAAACACTGAAGTTTACAAAGTTTCCTTGGGAGTGGGTTGGTGTCAGAAGTGATTTCCAAACCCTAGTGCCTGTGGTCTTTTTGTAAATTTTATTTAAAGAATTCCTTTGTTTTAGCTATTCAGTGCTACCTAGCAGAGGTTTAGTCCTCAAAAATGTCTTCCATGTTTGTTATTTTATAAGAGCCAACTGTACTGAATGAAATCATGTATATGCATTTTCTTTCAGATGGAATAATAGACAGTAGAGCTTTTGGACGTAAAGAAAATGTAATTAAATGCAATCCCATGGTTTTATCCTAGAGAACAGTTGAATGCTGGTCCAAGATCTTACTTATTTAAATAAAAGAACTGGGAGTTTCCTCAAATCCAGTTCCCTTCACCTAGTCACACCTGGCGGGAATTGTCTAAAGCCCATCTCTGGTTCATTTCTGTGTGCAGTGGGGTTAGACACTACTTCAGCTGACCAAGCCTGGTTCCTGTTCCTATTCGTGAGGCCAAGCATCAGTGTTTCTAATCAGATGGGGAAACAATCTCGTCTTTCAAACTAACTGACACAGAGAATATCATGCTCCTCTTGGAGTCACATGATGAGAAAAAAGCATAACTGCGGCACAAACTAGAGTTTGGCCTCCAAGCTCAGAAACCTTCACACGTCCTGCACACCCCTGAGTTAGGAGTGTAGGGGCGGCCAAATGTGGACCTGAGTAGAAAGTGTCTTCTTCAGTAGGTCATCCAACGGGATAAAGGGGCCATGACCCTTCTCTCTACCTGTACACTGCCTCACTACCCTTCCACTTTAATAGACTCTGAGCTGGGAAGTTTCACAAAGAACCTGTTTAATTCTAAGCAATTATACCTGAATTCTCAAACTTTTAGGATGGAGAAGGCGCCTTCAAATGAAAGACTAACTCCTATTCACATGGTTGCCATTTGTCTAGTGAATCAATGAGTTCTTTACTCATTAGCAATTAAGTGATGTATCAATTTCACCGTGTAAAATTAGATACTATTCCTTCTTCTTAAGATTAGTGTGATAATTAAAGGAGGGTTTTTACTCTGATTACCATAAGAGGCAAATAATAGACAATAATAGACAATAATAGGCAAATAATAGACAATAAACTGCTGATTACCATAAGAGGCAAATAAAAGACAATAAACAATGAATTTCACTGTAAATATTTTTATTTTTCATATTACTATTACCTCCAAAACACTGTAGAGCCATTGGTGGATCCTATTAGCAATACCTCCTTCGAATGGGTTCTATTCTGTATTTTGTAAGTCCTTTACTATAAAAAATTCTAAATGATTCAGACTAGGAGGAAAGCTGACTGAATTTGAGCAGCTATGAAAGAATGATGTACTGGTTTTTCTCAGGGTGACTATTTGATTGACATTATCCTTTAGAAAAAGTACTTTGCAATATGACCTGGGTTCATTTGTAAAGCCAGTCATGGCCAGTGGTTATGGCCCCTGGTTGACATGGGAATAAGGCCTTCTACTTATGTTAGGGTTCCTTTTACTTTTATTCTTTAAAAATAACCTGCTGGATCATACATGGTATCCAATCCTTCCTTATTAACTAGGAACTAAATGAACATTGGAGAAATTTAATTGAAAGTGATACTCTGAATGCAAATGAGCCTCTGGTCAGGAGGGAGATTGATGTTCCCAGCTGCAAACCCGCCTCAAGGAAGAGTGTGAAAACCATGTCACCAGAGGCAGAGTAAGCTTCCATTTGCTGCTACTACCTTCCTTGCAGATTCACTTCTGGAAGACTTTCTAACCTTCTGCTGCCCATTAAGTTCCTAACTCATCAACCTCCCTCAGAGAGACCCCGTCCCACTTGCTCCTTAGCAAACCAAGCACCAGGCCAAGCAGCATACTGCTGCTATAGGGATGAAAGTCAAAACCCTGACTACACTTTCAAGAAAAATAAAAAGGGTAATTCAGGGAAAAGGAGCATTCAAATACTTGCATTTTCCATGCAAAAAGTCTTTATTTTGCTAAATTTGTTTCTAAAAACATGTATAAAGACAGATGTGATTCAAATTTAATGTTTATGTTAAAAGCTTTTTTCTACTATCAAAGATTAATGTCAGAGGATCTTAATAGTATTTGAGTCTTTACATACATCTTTTAAGAGAATGTTTCCAATACTCTGAAAATGTTTTTTTGAGTTTTCTTTCTCCCTTTCCAATTCAAAACATAGATGTTCAAAACACAGATGTCCTGCTAAAATTGAAAAGGTGTTCAGTTGAGGCAAAATATTGCTATTGCCATGGCCAACAATGATTTCCTTTATAGTCTTTCTGGAATATATATATATATATATATATATATATATGTATATATATGTATGTATGTGTGTGTATAGAGATGGTTATTTTCTATATTCCATTAATTTCATATTTTTCCATGATTAAAACCCAAAATCATTAAAAGAAAATAACAACCAAAAATTTTCAGTAGTTACAGAAACAAATGTGTCAGTACAAAAATGGAAAAAGTGGTGAAATTGAGCTTCTGAGAACAGTGTCACTATTCCAACTTAAACTGCTTCTTCATTAGCAGCTGAATTCTTTATACTGAAGACAAGTCAAAAGCAGCATGTAAAAGGTGAGTTGTCTGAGAAACTGAGGAAGTATTTTCCCAGGGCTGCCTGCCCTGGCGGACTGGATCATCAGTATGAGAGGCTTGGCTTATCTGGGGTATTTGGCCACTGGATTAGGGTTTCCAAACTCAAAGACACATTAGCTAAAATCATTTCTGCTCCATTGTTCTTAAACACTGGATGTCCTAACAGATATTAAAAAACAAAAAACCTCTTCTTCCTGTGTCTGTTGTGTAGGTTGGAGAGAGGTAGGGAAGCACAATGTAATTGCTGCAAGCAGTACTCAGGGCAGGGCACTGGATCAAAAGTCCTCTATACTTACTAGACAGGCAAGCAAACCAAAGTGTTTCTTTCTCAGGTAAAAGAGGGATAATAGAGCCTACCCCATAGGCTTTTTAAATATATATATGAAGACAGACAGGCACACAGATAGCTAGAACAAGTATTTATGGTCTTTCTTTCCTTCATGTAAGGCAAATGAGAGAATGCGTATTTATAGTTAGTTATGAAGCTAAGCATTTTTCAGGATATTTACATAAGGAACATATGAGTCTATCTCTATCTCTATCATCTCTGTCTCTCTCTATCTCTATCTCTATCTCTATCTCTATCTCTATATCTATATCTCTATCTCTATCATGAACTGTCTGTCTCTCCATCTATCTATGTATCTATTTAGTGATTTCCTGTGTCCAGAACATACAAATGCTCAGTGAATCTTTACCAACTTCCTCAACACTCATTATCCTATTACCAAAAACTTTGGATGTCATGGGGAGCAGCTCAGACTTTCCTTTAGGGGAGATGCAGGGCACGGAAGAAAAGTTGTATCCTCAAATGTGATCGCTGAAGCCTGGGAAATGCAGCGAAGATGAATCTAAAGGGCAAGACCGAGGCAGCAAGATCACGCAGGAGGCTGTCAACAAATCTGAGCAGTAGTGAGCTTGATGTAGAGCAGGAGTTGTGGGAGATGAAAAGGAGCAGTAAGCAGGCTTTAAAAGTATTTCAGAATCAAAACTACAAGTTGGTAAAAGTCTGGACTTGTGAGTGACATCGACAAAGGAAGGAGAGATGACCTGGCTTTTTAGCACAGGTGACTTGGTAGATAGAAAAAACAATCCACTCACATTTACGAAAAATATACCTTGCTTGCTTTACGTCCCATGTCCAAATCCCATTAGAATATCCAGATTCACAGAGCCTTCTGACTCTGTCTTTCTATATGACTACTCAAAGGGGAAGTTTACCTGTGTTTACTTTACTTTTAAAGCCTGCAGCTTCCACTGTGTCATCATTATTGTTGTGTTGAGTTTTGTCACTAGTAATTTATTTACCTGGACATGACAAATTAGGTCATTAATGCTTATTGTAAATGAGTGTATTAGTTGTTTTCTGAGACTTTGTACATCTCTCCCTAGAAAGAATGTAAAACAGAACAAGAGAAAGAACAGTCAAAGAAAAAGGTTATTAAAAATGAAGAGATGGTATAGCAAGATTGGATTTTATTTCTCAGCAGGAATTAATAAATGCCAAATCATTATCCCATAAGTCTTCAACAAGGCCTGCTACAAATTGGGAAAATAGGCAAGCATGCTTCAGTTCTTTCTCACCAATTTGGTCTCAGTGAAGGGAGTATTGGTTCTTCTTACTTTACATTCTAGAAAAGCTAGAGTTGAAATGAACCAATGGTTCACTGAATTGGTTGACAGAAACCTTGCCTAAGTTTGATCCAAAAAGAGAAATTAATGCATTTTTTCTTTGCGGTGGTGCGTCTTTTCAATTCACACTCTCCTTGCTTGAACTTCTTAACTTCCTAGCTCCAGAATTGCAGCAATAAGGTTCTGTCAGTTCAAGTTAAACAACAAAAAGTTCATTTTATTTTCCTTTTTTAAATATTTATTTTTGTTAGTGTGCGTTTGCAGTGTGTCATGGTTACATTCATCATGGGGTATTGGTACAGGTACATAATGTATATTAATTTGTTTTTCATTCTCTTCCTCTCTCTCCTCCTCCTCCCTCCATCTTGTGATCCCTTTCCTTTGTGCAAAGAATTAATTTCCTTGTTTCTTGTTATTTAATTTTTATGTTGTTCTTTATGTATACACTGGATTTCTCATATAGGAATATGTGTGTCATAGCCAAGGTGGATTCTCTGTTTGCTTTTCACTTAATATTATAGTCTCAATGTGCATCTTTTTTTTCAATAAATGACTTAAATTTATCCTTTTCATGGCAGGATACTGCTCCAAGTGTGGTAACACCATATATCTTTTTATCTATTCATCTGTGAGTGGACATGTATGCCACTTTCAAATTTTAGCTATTACAAGTTGTGCTGCTATAAATATGGGTATGGATATATGACTGTCATATGCTATCTGTAACTTTTTCAGGAACACATGGAGAGGGAAATAGCTGGGTCAAATGAAATTTCTAGTTTTATTTCTTTTAAGACTCTCCAGAATAATTTCCATAGTGGTTGTACCGTAAGTCTCCAATCTATATCGAAGCTCCATTTTGGGAGAACATTCATAAATTAAATTAATTCTTAAGTCCAACAAAGTGAGTGTCACACACATTATAAACAAGTATACAGTGTGTATTGCTCTGTGCTTCCTGAAAGTCCCCTTCACATCACCTCTGCTCATCCTCTTGCTTCCCGACACCCAGGGCTCTGACTGAGTATGGTACTACTGCACACTACTGCACTGTTCAGCAAGCGCACGGCAGCACAGTTGTGACAGTGCCTGGCGGACACGTGAGCTACATCCATTACTTGTTCATGTCCATGCATGTTCATTATGTGAAATCTTTTAGCATCTTTGAAAGTTCCCAATTTAAATGTTTGTAAGTCGAGGACTAACTGTACTACTTTATGCTCCCACCAATGTAGAAAGGTTCCCCCCCACAACCTCACCAATATTTGTTATTACTTGGTTTCTTGATAATAACCATTTTTTCTAGTCTAGGGTAAACTCTGTGCTTTAATTTGTATTTCTTTAATATAGAAACATTGAACAATTTTTCATGTATTTACTGGAAACTTATACTTCCTCGGAGAAGTGGCAACTCATTTCATTTGCACGTTTTTGATTAGGTATTTTATTATTTATTTATTTATCTATCTATCTATCTATCTATTTACTTTTGGTACCAGGGATTGAACTCACAACCTCATGCTTGCCAGGCAGGCTCTGTACCATTGAGCAATATTCCTGGTCGTGGGTATTTGATTTTAAGAGTCCAACTTTGTTGAGTTCTTGTATATTCCAGATATTTGCCTTTCATCCCAAATACGGTTAGTAAAAAATTGTTCTGATTCTGTAGGATGCCTCTTCATTTTGTTGGTGATTTCTTTTGCTGTGTGGAACTTTCCAGTATGATCCCATTTGTTGACTCTTGATATTTGGGGGGGGGAGAAATTGGGGTTTTGTTCAAGAATTTCTTTCCTGTGCCTGTCTTCAGGAGTTTTACCTCTTTTTTCTCTCAGCCAGATAGGCATTTCTGCTTTAATATGTAGGTTTTGATCCTTTTTGATTTTAGTTTAAGGCATGGCAAGAAATATGGATCTAGCTTTGATCTGCATGTGCACAGTTTTGCCAACACCATTTTCTAATGAGGCTGTCTTTACTCACATATCATTTTGGCCTCTCTGTCAAAGATCAGACACATGAATCGTCTTCTGTTCTATTCTGTTCTGTTGATACTCACATCGCCTTTGTACCAGAATCATGCTGCTTTTATCACAGCAGCGTTGTGACATAACTTGAGATCCAGCATAATGAAGCCTTTTCACCTTGTCTTCACTAGTTCTGAGGAATGCTGTTAGTATTTTGGTTGCATTATATCTATATATTAATTTTACAAGTATGGCCATCTGTCTCCCCGAAATAGAGAATATCTTACTATTTTCTGCTGTCCTCTTCAATGTTCTTTTTCAGAATATTGTTCTTTTTCACAGTTTTCATTGTAGAGGTCTTTCACTTCCTTAGAGAGGTTAATTTAATTTCTAAAAACTTGATTTGTCTCAATGTTGTTGTTAATAATAATAATGTTTTCCTAATTTCATTCTCAATGAGTTTATTGTTGCAGTACAGGAATGCTATTGACTTTTATATGAGGATTTTGTGTCCTGCTACATCACTGAATTTATTTCTAGAAGTCTTTTGGAGAAAAATTTTTTTGGTTTTCTATGTAAAGAATAATGCCAGCTACAGATAATGACTATTTTACTTCTTCCTTTCCTATATACATGTCTCTTTTATTTCTTTCTCTTGCCTGATTGCTCTAGCTAATGTTTTGAGTACTAAATTGAAATTTGCATTTTAATACTGTTTTTTGAAACTGAAAACTGTTACAGCCCCAAAGAACAAAGCTTAGTAGCATAGAAAATTTGCCTTGAAAGTTCTGTCCAACATTTTGTATCTTTCCTAATGGTTGCTAAGAGCTACAGTGGTCATAACCTTGCCTAAATCCTGTGAGAAATCAGTCCACATGGAATGCATCTGACAGCATAAAGGACTATCTGTACTCAAAAGACTTGCTGACACCCGCTCATGTTTATAGACTGTATGCTGTGTCACTTCCACTCTTGTTGGTTGAAGTATTCTCCAGCTCAATTCTACTGGCAGTTTTGATCATTCCCATTATTGTATTATCACATTGGACTGAAATTGGTTGTTTATTTTATTTTCTTTCTTCTAGGATTTTAATCTCCTTCAGATTCAACAGTTGTGCACCTCTGAGAAGCATAAGACAGTACATAGTAAAGAGAAGGCTTTGTAGATCATCATGATCTACCTTCTTGGTTGTTTTAACACATTTATTTTCTGTTGGTTTAGATGCAAACTTGTTGAATGATCAAAAGAATTCAGATTCCCCAGTTCTCATCTGGAGATGATATTCTTTTTCACATCTACTTCTCAGATCTCTTCTATCTGTAACTTAACTTGGAAAAGCTTATTAAAAGAATCTTGGAACCGTAAAATTTTCATTGATGACAACTATACTACAGTATCATTCCAATGCAAGAGTGTAAATAATTGATTTTTTTATTTTTTATTTTGTTAGTACATGTTTGCAGTGAAATGACCCAGATGCAAAGCTTAAATACCAAATAGAGCTCTCATTGTAACAAGACAAAGTACAGTCAAAGAGCATAACAAAGGATAGAAAAAAGGAGACAAGGAGACAGATTTTTTTGACAATGGAAAGTAAGAATATTTTATGCTGGAGATTTAGCTCAACGGTGTAAGTGCCCCCTGGCAAGGGTGAGGTCATGAGTTTGATCCCTGGTACCAAAAATAAAAAAGAATATTTTAAATAAAATTTACACATAAAATGTGTAAGATTCTCTTCCTTCTCCCAATTCAGGGTCTGTGGTAGCATCACCCTTGTCATAGCTAATCCAGTCCCTTGCTTCTGAACAACACCATGTACAGTTTTTCCTTTTCTAGTTTGAATAAGAAGAGAAACTGCATTCATAACAAGCTATGTAGCCAAATCTTTTTCTGGGTATATTACATAAAATATCTCATTTTATTTTCTCATTTGTACTATATTTGATTTTAGTAAAAGACAGAACTAAGATTTAGAGAAGTTAAGTAACTTGTCAAAAGTCATGCAGGAAAGGAAGTAACATATTTAAATTTGGAGCTGTAAGCAGTCTGCATACAAAGCACTTGAGTATTCTCACCTTCCCACAGTTGTATTTCAGGCTGATTTCCAAGTTTACATGTTGATCTTTTTTTGTTTCCAAGACTGTCCTGTGGTAGGGAATGTAAGGGGGATATCAACTCTCTCTTCATCAAGAACGTATGAGTGCATTCACTGAGAGTCAGGGTAGCAATCGGTAGGTTCTTTTGGGACAGTGATAATCTATGAAACTACCTGAGGACGTTAAAGACAAGATTCACAATTCAGTGATGAAGAATAACCGGTCAAGAATGACAGCAGAGCTAACAGACCTGCTCAGGCAGCTATGGTTCTTTTCAGTTTTGAAACTGTGCTTTCAAATACTGGCAAAACAATGAAAATGTCTATTCAAATATTCCCAGTGAAAAGCATAAAAATCTGTTCATAGCCAAATTAAAAATAAAACTAACATCTTCCCGAATGCTTACTTCAGAAATAGCACGATCTCTTTTGGTACTTGCCAGCTTTGCAAGTAACATCTTCTGTTTATAACAATACATTGGTAAGGCTCCTGTTAATTTTCAAGGCATACTCAGTAAATCTGCAAGATAAGTAGAGCAGATACTAGAAAGAATTACACAACAGGTGTTATCCCTCGAAGAGTCACTAGAGGTAATCAAGTTCAACTTTTTCATTTACATGCATGAAGAAGTTGTAGCACAGGGAAAAGCATTGCAAATTAATGCAGTCAGGATGGAACAGGTTATGCTGTGTAACATACAAGCTCATGCAAACTCTGGTGCAATTTCACATCTTTCCAGGGCAATTGTCTTCTAAAACGTGATGGTATAGACCTTTGTAATTTCCATCATGTGTCTTCACCATCTCAACTGTGCCATTCAGGATTACTGTGCTAGGACAGAGAATGCTATCTGCTTCCTGGCAGTATTAATTATGCTCAGCCTATCAGTCAGAATGAGTAATATGGTTCTGAGCAAGCATCTGAGAAATACAGTATTTTACATGTTTAAAAAGTCAAGGAGACTCAGATAGGTGTGAGCAGCAGTAATCTCTGTTACAGAAGTGCTCCAAGGACCCAGAGTTCTTGGTGTTTATTCCATTATTCTCCCTCCTAGTGCATGGTCCTTGGGCACTGTTTATAAAAAGTGATGGAAGTTGGGGAAGACGCACTGAAATTCAAAACACTTGAATGCTTACCTAACTTTAAACTTAATATTTTGTATATTGTAGGGAAATAACTGCCTCATTGAATCTTATTCCTTCCAAATATAAATATTTGAAAGGATGTGCAGAGTTTCTACAGAACATGGTCCTTGTTTTCCTTTTTACACCTTACAACAACCTGTACAGGTTGGTACTATTAACACCTGTCTCAATAAGAACACTTTAGGTACAAATTACAAAAAAGTAAATTAAAAAAATGAAAAAGGAGAAATTATATTAAAGAGATTCAGAACCCAGTGAAACCCAACTAGACAAATCCATCCAGAAGACAGTCTTCTGAAATCTGGGATTGCATCTCATCATTCAGAATCTGCAGCTGGTTGCTACTTAATAGAAGCGTTCTGTTTCAGTTCTCAGTTCCTCTGTCTACAAATGATTGTTCCTTACTCCCTGACCCAGCCAAATCTTTCTGCAGTTTCTGAACCTCTTAAAAGTTCTATTTTTATATAGCACAGCCTCATTTACTAGTCTTCTCTACATCTCAATAACCCTCACTTAAGATTATTCCCCCACTAATGACTGGTATGGTTCTTCACTTTCCTAGTTGCATACTGCAAAACACTCTCTACCTACATCATTCTTGTTAACCAACCTGTGTAAGTATCACTTCCTAAGCCCAATTTGGGTCAACTGCCTAAGAGCAAGCAAATTTGGTCTCAGTTAAAGGAGATGGAAAGGTAGTAGACATATATCCTGCGCTTCCCCAAAAGTAAGGGCATGACAGCTGATGCAGAGTGAAAACTGGGGAGACAGTGATGTGGATGTTAGTCCTGTGTACAGTCACAACACTACTAAATGTCAAGCTGATCACAAGGAAGCAAAATTGGTTACTGCTTTTATATCAATCTAAATGAGAAAAAGTAGATCTCATAGAGTGAATTTAGTCTCATTCTTTATGACCTTTTTCACTATAGATCATCAGAACTCTGCAGTCTAGCCAAATAGACACATTACACAAGGAAACTGCTTTGATACTACTGAGTTAAGCTTTTAATAGCACATTTAAAGAATATTTCTAATTGAAACAGCAACACATTGGAAGAATAGATGTTTAAAAGAAAATAATGTATCGATAGATTTCAGAATAGAACTTTATATTCAGTACATTTTTTGGACCAAATGATAGGACTGAGGAACTGGAATATATTTGGTAGGTTTAAAGGAAATGATAAATTTTGTATAATTAATTTCAAAATATATGAATATATGTCACTAGCAACACCAATGATTAAACTTTGCCACAAAATTTTTAGTGATATTATACAGAACACTCAGTCCCTCAGTTTCCAAAATAGTAAACTAAGAGGGGTTGGATTAAATTATCTCCTAGAATCTTTAATGCTAATAAAATTCTTACGAATAACTCACCATATAAATTTAGCATGCAAGTGTCTGCATCTACTGATTACAGCCTCAGGCAAGATCATTTTCTGCAATGTTCATTTTAAATGGCATTAGAGAATCCTTGACTAGACTTGCAAGACTGTCCAGTAGAACTTGCTGTGATGATAGAAACTGTCTATCTAACGCGATCGCCTCTAGCTACATGGGACTACTAAGCACTTAAGATGCAGTTACTACAACTAAGAAACTGAATTTTACTTTCTTCTAATTCAAATATAAATAGCCACATGTGGCTATTGGTTATAATAAAGCAGGAGGTGATAGATGTTTCACATGAATGGCAAAGGGCAATCAAGGTAATTACACTTTCCTGAAGGAAGAATTAATGTTTGAACACCAGTAGATTTGTTTACATATGGAAGTGTGGAGTCCTGCTGTTTTAGATGTTAGGTAGCAGTCTATTCTGGAATGAGACAGGGCTTTCCAGAAGCAGGTGAAAAACTAATTTCTCAAATTCTGTCTATAACATGTCAGAAAAGTGATGAGTGCACCCAAACAAGTATTGAAACTTTTTTTAAAAAAATAACAATGGTCTCCTTCAGAATTTTTTACTTAAGATTCTTTATGAAAACAAAGAAAAACTGAAAAAAAGAAAAAGAAAAAAAAAGAAAAAAGCACATTAGTAGATAAACAAACATCTTTAACAGTTTCTGAATGTAAAATTAAGATCCTTCATTTCTAGGTGCAGATTTTCCATCAATTAATTTTTTCTAATTTTAAATTACTACCTAATGTAAAATTAACCATCCATTTAACAATATCTTCCAGATAGGACAGGAACTTGTGAGGAACAGCATTATTTCTTTAGCTGACTGATTATGACATTCACTGTTGTTTCCAGTACAACAGTTAAATCTCTAAAACTTGTCTGTGTGTACAAAAATGTAATAAATCTCATCAATGGTTTGGAAGGATTAAAAGTTTAGAGATAAGCTGTTTTATTAATCCGAAAACTCTAGATCCTCACCAGGGTTCAACAATACCAGGGTTTTCTGTCATTTTATTTTTTAAAAATCATAGTTTCATTTTTGTTTTCTTTGATTCAACAAAATAGTATGAAAAATTAATTTCAATAGCTTTTCCAGGATACTGGAAGATGCTTTTCACAAATTGGCATTTTGTGCCTAAGTCACAGCTTTTCACAACACATGGTTCGATCATGAAGTGGTCATTGAGAATTTGTAGATGTGCTCTAAATTGGCAGGCACCCCGCACTGCTCTTAGCTGCTCCCCCGATCTGTGGCAGGATGTCTATGCCAAGTGCAGTAAGTGCTTATCGCAAGCAGTGTCTGAATGAAGCTTTTGTAAAGGAATCTAAATACATAGTTATAGTCCTTTTTTACTCTTAAAGAGATGAAATTGTTTGGGTTCTACCAGGAAAATTAACTATGCAGGACTTCCTCATACAGGTGTGAGCAGCAATGGCCCGTTATCCGAATTGTCTTGTCTGTTTTTCAACAATTTTTTTTTTCTGCTCAAAATCTGAGTATGTCTCATATTCAAAGAAATGTGGTAGTTGTTTATTTAGGGAAATCTTTCTAATATACTGGCTTACCTATAAATGGGGTTAGTGATGCTAATTATTATCCCTCTTCAAATAGTAGATCTTTGTACTTATAAATATGATTTTAGAGATTTCATGAATTATTCATTTAATCCATTATAATTTGAATGAGGCAGACAAACTAGTGAGGGATATGATAAAAATTTTAATTTTATTCTATACAGTAAGAACTTTCTTGGAATGCTCAAAGAAAGACTGTCTACCCAATAGAAATTAATATTAACTGAGGCAAGGTTCTTATTCTACTTTGTACTATATTTTTGGCTAAATTCCATTTTGTGTGTAAAATTTGGTATATGGATAAAGTTTTATTGGATGAAAAAGGAAAAGTAAGAATATTACCATCACTTTGGGGAGTTAGCAATATAGAAAGTTAAAAAAGAGATGACCCAAGATGTGGGTTATATCAGGCACTTTCTAGACTGCATCTTCGGAGGGGGCAGTGCTTACTGTTTCTGTCACACGTCAGGCTTCTTCCACCAAGTCACATACGACCACAATTTTTTATCTTTTATTCAGGACAATTTTTTATTCAGGAAAATTTTACTAATTCTAAAGAAGTGAGCTAAATCCAATTTACTTTCCTAAACATTTTGCTGATGAACTGAAAGAGAAGACATAAACTTTTTTAAGTTTGATACAAAACTAAATACTTTTGGTCCCTTCTCATTGGCCTAATCTGTGCCCACATATAATAGAAGAGTCACTCCTATCAATTGTTTTGTGTGTGTGCTTTCAAATCTCGGCATGTTTCTCAGAAGCTAAAGAAAGGCAGAGGCAGGAAGCTATACTACATATTAAACCTTCAGAGAGGAAATTGAAGTCTAGACAATGTGAGTTTTTCAGATGCTTCAACACAGATCAAGGTCAATCAAATCTGTGGACAAAAATACACACTTTTGGGCTGGGGATTTAGCCCAGTAGTGTAAGCACCTACCTGGCAAGTGCAAGGTTGTTAGTTCGGTCCTCAGTATAAAAAAAAAAAAAAGTATAAAAAAATACACACTTTCTAAAATTCTAAAATTAATCTCAAAACACTTTACAGTCCTGTAATTGATGAAATCAGTACTTTTACCTAGGAAATAGATCATCAGTTTCTAACCATATACCCTGAGACACTAGTAAGAACTGATGTTGTCAGATACTGGTCCTTGGCTTCTGGGATAACCAAAGAAGCCACAAAGAGAAGCACAGTCATGCTGGTGGTTCTATGAAAGAGCCCAGTAACTCCTTAGCAAACAAGTGATGCCGGACTTCCTCTATCCACAGATTTGATTGACTCCTTGATCTGTTCCACTGACCCTCAGTTCTGTTATTTTTGCCAGCATCATGCTGACTTTATCACAGTAGCTTTGTAGCCCAATTTCAAGTCAGGGATTGTGATGTCTCCTGCCTTGCCTTTGAGATGCAGAATTACTTTTGATATTCTAGATGTCTTCTGGTTCCAAATATATTTTAGGAACATTTTCTCTAGTTCTGTGAGGTTTGCTGATGGCATTTTGATCAGGACTGCATTAAACAATTTTGATCAACAGTTTTGGGAGTATGACCATTTCACTATGTTGGCTCTTCCTATCCATGAGCAAGGGATATTGTGGATGATATTGTGAAGGGTATGGGTTCCCTAGTTTCTCTCTCAGTGGATTTGTTGTTTATGTACAGGAATACTATTGATTTTTGCATGTTGACTTGTATCATGGTATGCTACAGAATTTGGTTATGAAATCTAGAAGTCTTTTGATAGAGTTTGTGAGATTTTCTATGTAAAGTATCATGTTATCTATGAATAATGATAATTCAACTTTTTGTTTTCCTATCCCTATTCGTTTTATTTCTCTGTCTTGTCTGATTGCTCTGGCTAATGTTTCCAGAACTATCCTGAATAGGAGTAGTGATAGTGGTCATCCTTGTCTCATTCCTGATTTCAGAGTGAGAGCTTTCAATTTTTGTTCATTTAGTATGATTTCGCTCTTGGTTTGTCATAGGTGGCCTTTATCAGATTGAGGTAAAGGCTATCTATTCTGAATTTCTTTATTTTTTTTATCATGAATAGTGTTAGACTTTGTTAAGAACTTTCTCTACTTACTCTGCAGCTTTTGAGATGATCGTGTGATTTTTGTCTTTTGTCTATTGATATGGTGCATCATATTTATTGATTTGGATATGTTAAAACATTTCTGAGTCTCTGGGATGAGTCCCACTTGGTCATGGTGTATAATTCTCATGATTTGCTGCATTGTTTGATAAATATTATTGAAGATTTTGCATCTATGTTCATTAGGTAGATTTGTCTGTGGTCCCCTTTTTTGGTTGGTTTTGGCATCAGGATAATACTTGCCTTAGGAAATAAGTTAGGGAGTACTACTTTCCTTTCAGTTTCATTAATGAGTTTGAAGAGTTAGGGCATTAAATTTTCTCTAAATGTTTTGTGGAACTCAGCAGTGAATCCATCAGGGCCTATTCTTTCCTTTATTGGTAAGTTTTTAATTAAATTTCCTATCTCATTAATGGATAATGGGTTATTCAGAATATTTGATTCAGCTGTGGTAATTTATACATGTATAGGAATATGTCCATTTCTTCTGTGTTTTACATCTTATGAGAGAAAAGACTTTGGAAGTAGGAATTAATGATTTTATAAATTACTACAGGATATGTATTGATTTCCCCTTTTCATTTCTCAGTGCATAAATTTGAGTCTTCTCTTCCATTTTTTGAAGAGGTAGGCTAAGGTTTTATCCTTTTCATTTATTCTTTCAAAGAACCACCTCTTGATTTATTAATTGTTTGTATTGTCTTCTTAATATCAGTTGCATTAATTTTTATTATGACCTTTATAATTTCCTTCCTTACATGGGTTTTGTGTTTGTCTTGCTCTTCTTTTCATAGAAGCTTGAGGTGAGTCATTAGTGTGTTTATTTGTGCTCACTGTATTTTCCCAAAGTGAGAATTCACCACTATAAATTTAATGTAAATATTGTTTAATTTCTTCTTTAAATTCATCTGTAGTCCATTGGTTGTTCAAGAAGGTGTTATTTGATTTCCACATATTTTTGGTCATTTTTATTGATTATCCTCACTCTGTTTTATCCAGCACCTCTCAAGATAAGGTAATGAAATACTGATGAGAAAATAGATCAGTGAGATTATGATAACCTGTTTGATTTTTCTGACTTTATTTATCTCTCCCTTTCCTTGAAATATGTGAAGTCTAACACTCTCAACTTAACAAGAACCAATAATTAAATTCACCCTTTATTTCTCTGTATTCCCAGGAGTGTGGAAATCTCTGTCTTCCTCCTTGGAAAAGAGAGTAAAATCCTGACCTTTAATACTGAGGATTTTATTTTACATGTACCCTCCTTTTTGTCTGGAGCAATCCTAATATGTGCAATCTTTAGCAAGCACTGTCTAAGCTTTTGGATTACCTTTAGGTGCAGATGTCATTATTTACTACTGCATGGGAAACCCTTTAACTCCATTTTATATCTGTTATTTAACACTGTATGGCATATAACACAGCAATGGCCTGACATAGTTGCTTTCAAATGTTTTACTTGATAAGTCAAAGGATCAAAGAAACCTTCATAAGAACAAGCAGCTAATTCTACTAGGAAGTCAGCAGCTCTTTAATAAACAACCAGATAGGAAATTTGCTCAGTTACACTATACCAAAGAATGCAACTCTTACCAGATAGCATAAACAGCCACAAATGTTAAGCAAATAAGGATAGCTATATACTAATAAAATTTTATTCACAAAATATTAAACAATGGGCTTTGTCCACAGGCCTTTATTTTTGCCATCTTCTGTTTCATAACTTGCCCCATGATGTGGCACTGACTCTTTTCATTTTAAAGACGTAACAAAGAGTGGAGTTGACTAGAAGAGTGAATGAAGTTACTGATTAAAAGGTTCTCTATTACTGGAAAAGCTCCAAAGAGTATGGCCTCCTGAGAATGGATCAGATATTTTGTTTCCATATACAAAGATCATATTCTGATTTCCTTTGTATTTCTGTCTTTTTCTGCATAAAATCCTTCCCTAATCACATCTTCCTTTCGATTTCTCCTTACAGCTTCTTATCTTATTCTTCTTTTATAATTAAAACACAATAAGAATTTCTGATTAAAGCTAATCAGCTTTCATGGATCCAGTTCAAGGGAAATTGAAGAAAACAGTCTTCTTAGGACCTATCCTATCACATAGATCTGCAATTCACCAGTTATCAGTACAAATTTTTGCTTTATCAATCAACTCTAACACTTTTCTTATAGTATCTTTAGGATATTAAAAAAAGAATTACATCTTGGAAATTTCATAAAGTGAAGTGGACAGTGATGTAGAAAAGACCTTGTCTAAAATAAAATCATGCCGTGTAACTAAATGGTAGAATAAACTTAAATGATGACTGCCTACTTACTTCAACATTAAAGGAATATTACTATCCAACCAGAAAAAAAGAAAGAAAGTAATGCATACATATGAATAGAGAAAACTCAGGGCAGAATATTTTTTACTCAGTGGTTAAGAAGCTAACAAACCACACACAAAAAATTGGAAAAGTTTATTCTATAACACTCATGCATTATTCATATTATCTTCAACTAGAATTACTATTTGAGGCACTTGCTCATTTTGTGAGGGTCATCTTACATAACATGAGACAGTATTAATTTTAGTTACCTAGTAGGGCCCATGTGAACAGCAACAGATCCCATTATACAGAAAATAAGTGGATGGTTGAAGGCAGGTCTGTTGTCCATGAGTTACTCTGGAGACTCCTTTGCATATTCAAGATACTTCCTATATCGCAAAGCCATGGTAGCCACCTATTCTATCAATATGTAATTATTTTCCTTGCAGTTTTGAAGCCTGAAAATTCATGACTAAGGTGCTGGCAGGATTATTTCCCCAGAGGCTCTCTATGGCTTGCAGAGGACGTCATTCACACTTCCTTTGATGTTTCCCCTGAATACACCCATTCTCGTGCAGGTCTTCCTATTCTTTTAAAGTCACAACTTCTATTGGATTAGGGCCCCGTAATTATGATTTCACTTCATCTTAATACACACTTTTAAGATGTTATCTGAAATAAAGTACTGTTGTGTCTTAGCTGCTTTATTCTCATTGCTGGGACAGAACACTCAACATCCCAAATTGAGGAAGCAAAGGTTTATTAACTCACAGTTTGTGGAGATTTCAGTCTATACTGAAGTGGCGCTAAGTTGGTGTGGTGTGGCAGAGGGACAACAGTTCATGGTGTCAGAAGATGGTAAAAGAAACAAGGGACAAAAGCAGAGAGCAAGCCACTTTTCCTCCCTTATATTTTGAATGGGCTACCTGCCCTAGGGTGGGTGTAGCATTCACATCATCTCCATGCTCTCCTCTTGTACAAGGTGAGGATATTTACAAAGTGAGACCAGCTGCTGGCTGAGTCACTTAAACTTCTAAACTTGTCAAGTTGACCCAGTGAACCAACCATTACAACATTCTAGGGTATAAATGGTTGCCCTAGGACATGTCCTCTACACCCTAGGTTGTAGAATCGCTTAGTCACTTACTTAATTTTCTAAACTTCTCAAATTGACATACTGTATCAACCATTATAATCCACTCCTTGTCTGCTTGTCAACCAGACATATTTCTTTAAATTGTTCTCCAGATGCAAAGACATGCTTTTTTTTTATCATTTCACAACTTGAACATTATAACACAGATTTAATAATCGTTCAGAATCAATATTAAGTGTATCAATATTATTATATTATATTATATTATAACAATAATACTTCATCTATGGTTACTCAAAGACTTATGAACATCTTTTTATGCAAAAGATATTTAGTTCTTTTTTTTTGTTTTGTTTTGTTTTTTATGGTACCAAGGATCAAACTCATGACCCTGCTCTTGCCAGGCAGGCACTTATGCCCACTGAGATAAACCCCCAGTCCTAGTTCAGCTTTAAGAGCTGTCAAAGCCCTAAAAATTTCAGCATTATTGAAGAGTCCAAGTCCCAAGTCTCCTCTGAGATGTAAGGCAAACTCTAAGCTCCAAGCCCCTTTACAAAACAAAGTTACACACATCCAATATTCAATGGTACAAGGTAAACATTTTCATTCCAAAAAGTTACAAATGGGGAAATATTAAAGGTTGAGACCAGAGCAAGTCCAAAATCTGTGGCAAGTTGTCAGCTCCAAAAGGTTTGTGTGACCCTATCACTCTTACTATCGTAGTAGCTCCCACAGCTTCTCTCGAGTCCACTATGATTCTTTCTTCTACTTTTCCTGAGACAATCCACATTCTTGGCTTCTCAACTTCTGGGGTCTTCATTGAACCTCTGCCTTCACAGTAACAGCTTCATATATTGCCCTATCAGGGGCACACTGCCTGGCCTCACAGGCCTTCAAAAAATCTGAATGAAATCCTTCCTAACTCCACAACTATCGCATTCTTCATGCACCTAAATCAGCACCACTTGGATGATGCCAAGGTCTGCTGCCAGGTGGAACATTAGCCAAACTGCACTCTCTTTTTGGTATTGAAGATGAGGCTAGATTTCTGGACACTCTAAATCCATCTCTGTGAAACAAATTTTGTATGCGGTTGTCATTCTGGAACATGGTGCTCTGTAGGTTTCTCCTCAAAGCAAAGTATTTCACTTTTGCAGTTTCAAGGCCATAAAGGGTGCAGACTTGCTCCTTCTTGTGATACACTCAGGCCATCTTTTATATTGTCCTGTTCCTTCTCAGAAAATCTATCTTTGTAGTCCACAGATTTACTGGTACTTCCTTTCTGGTCCAACTCCCAATGTTTTAAATGATCCTGCTGGGCTCTTTGCTCTTGATTCTCAACAAAGATCTGGATAAAAGTCCCCAACAATAGCAATACCACAGCCTCAAAATGAGATTGTTTTGACATTTCTCCTGCTAGATTAATCAGTCTACTCTCTTCATCATCAGACTTATGCTAATTCTCTGGACATGAGCAAAATGCAGACAAACTTTCTGCTATGCCATAACATACATTGTCTGGAGTTCAACTATCAATGCAGTCTGTCTTCACAACAGATACCTCTTAATCTGGTATTTATCAACAAGATTTCTAACAGCCTTCTGGTCTTCTGAGCTCATAGCAGAATCTCCCATATATCACAGCCTAAGGTGTTCCACTGCTACTTTTTCAGGCATCATCTCTGATCCTTTCCAATCTCTTCCCACAAGATATTTCCAAAGGCACTTGAGCCACATGGTCAAGTAATGTCACAGCAACAATTCCACACCTGCTACCAAATTTTGTCTTGGTTACTTTTCTTTTGATGCTGAGACAAAACACCTGATGCCCAAAACTAAGAAAGGAAAGGTTTATTTAGCTCACAGTTTGTGGAGAGTTTAGTCCATACTCAGGTATCTCCGAGGCAGGGCTGCATGGCACAAGTGCAACAGTTATGGTGGTGGGAGAGAGTATAAGCAACAAGTGACTAAAAGGGGAGATCAAATCTCTTTTTCTCCCTTATATTGTAAGCAGGCTTCTGCTCTAGGGTTGATGTAGCACTCACACCATCTCTGTGCCCTCCCCATGCAAAAGCCTGGGATATTTACAAATGAGGACCCCAGTCCCCTGCTGAGCCACTTAAACTTGTAAACTTCACAAGTGGACACAATGAATTGATCATGACAATATCCTAGAGTGTAACCAGTCACCCTAGGGCATGTCTTCTATACCTTATGATGTAGAACTGCTGAGTCACTTGGGTAAGCTTCTAAAATTCTCAAGCTGATACAGTTTATCAACCATTACAATGAAGATTAGAGTTCTAATATATGAATGAGTGTGGAGAATTCAGTCATAACACCCCTTTTTGTGAGCTACATTGCTTCATACTCTAAGGATATTATATATTTGAAATCCCTCATATATATCCACACCTTAAGGGAGAAGATGAATTTTAGAACCTATTTGCAGGACATCTGTACAGCCAGAATGTGGAAACTATTAAGTCTTAGGCCTGGAAGATTTTTCCTTTTCTCTTCTGGAGCCATACATCTCTGCTGCAAACTTCTTCCACCAGACACTCAGCACAAGAAACATCCAGGCTTAATCTACTCTTTGTGTTCTATGTGTGCAACATTTCTGAAGTTCTTTGTGTTCAACATTTCTGAAGTGGTAGCAAGTGTGATGCATCTTGCAGTCTTCAATGTAGATGTTATTTAGGACATTAAAAATACTTGAGCATACTGGAACACATTGGGTTCCTAATGTTCTGTATAAATTCTACTCAGAAACTTAAATTATATCAAACTGAAGAATGAAGTTACAGACCTCTAAATGAACTGAATCCCTATAAATCTTCTTAGACTGAAATTCTTTCAGAAGCCATGTGCCCAATTTTCCATTTAACCAACCAAGAAATATTTCTCTTCTAAATGCATGAAATCATGTTGATTTTTGGAGTCTATTACACTGATTAATAAGTCTCTGAAACTTGAAAACAATTCTATTTGCAAAATAATATTGCCACTTGCTAAGAGACAACAGTGATATTTTTCCAAGGTTTTAATTATGATCATCTTGCAGACACTTGAAATCAGTCAGCACTCAATTTTAAGATTGTCATTGAGGGCCAGGGGTTTAGCTTAGCGGTGTAAGTGCCTGCTTGGCAAATGTGAGGTCATGAGTTCAATCCCTGGTACCAAAAAAAAAAAAAAAAAAAGATTGTCATTGACTGTATAGTTTATGTATTTAGATGCAATTTACCTTTGTTAATCAAATACCCCAATATATGTCTACATACTGACCACTGCAAAATAGGTTATTATCTACAGAGTTCTACTGCATAGCAGCCTTATTGCTGCATTTCTACTTAATTTCATTCTTTTCAAGCCCAATAATGCCTGCTCAAATCTTCTTCTTACTTTATAATTCAGGCTAAGAGCCACTTTCATCTTATTCTTCTTACACTATTCCAGGCCACATTGATCCTCTCCATTTTTTACTATCTATCACCGTAACTGCTTCTATGCCGAGTATCTCTGTCACTTATCACCATAGCAGCTATAACACCTAATCTCATCTTTATCTGTGCTGTGTTTGTGGACAGGAATTATGTTATCAAACACCTTATTCTGAAATTCATCTTATTTCTGTTCTTTATCATACCATAAAAAAGTCGAGCCAGGTGTGGCGGCCCCTGTAATCCCAGCACCTGTGAAGATGACGTAGGGACATTACTGTCAGTTCAAGGCCAGCTTGGGCTACAAAGTAAATTCGAAGCCAGCTTGAACTGCATAGTGAAACCCTATCTCAAAAAAAAAAGGTCTAGCCTTGCCCTGTGTCTTCATGTTCCCCATAGTTATATAATGAGAGAAAGAAAAATTGGAAAAATTAGTAGTAAAGCTCTACTCTGTGAATGGTAGTAGAACAAAAGCCCAAAACTGTTTAGGAGATGAGCATCCTCCAATACAAAGCATCCAAGTCTTTTATTTGTGGCTGTTCCCAGACATCATGTAACTGCTTTAATTTACAGTCCAGACTGTGTTCATGCCAGTTTTCCCTCTTGACTTTGGAAATAATGAAGATTGAAAATTGAAAATGCTCCTATTAACCCAGAATCTAAGCCAGAAGCTTTTCTAATTTGAGCATTTCTACTTTATGGGACCAGACAAATATGCTTCATTAACAATATTGTCTAGAGAGCTTCAGATGCAGGTATATCTATTGTGTCTGTAACACCAGTCACCATTTCCATATGACACCAAGCTAAACTTTGTGTGAACTTTAACAATGAATGAAAATTGACTAAAATCATACAAATTATTTTCCCAAATATAGCTAACAATTTTCTGAATAAATTTGGCCTTTCGTTTTCATTTGTTTTAATATAAAGGGAAAAGAGAAATCACATTCAAACAAGTATATCGATACACTTGGGAAGCCTGGAAATATACTCACGTCTATGAAAATAAAGAGCAATTTACTCCTTTTATTAAGATGCATTGTAAAATTGCAGCTGTGATTCATGTGTATTTAGCAGGTCTCCAAGTCTATTTACTATTTATCTGGGATCTTAAAATATTTTTAAAACAGTTTGTTTCTCCCAGAATGTGGAGAATAATTCTTAAGGAGAAAGAATTTTTGGTATGCTCTTCTTTTTTTCTTTTCAAGAATAAGTCTTTAAGGTAAAATCTTTATGTCAATAATCATCTAATAGCAGCATTTACCTTTCTGTATAGCACTTTTCAAAATTTATATTTATTTCAAGTATTTTTATCTCAATGACAATGTGATGACTTCAACTCCCAGGAGAAGCTCATCTCTTTGTCAAATATCTTCCTATGCTCTCTACACCCTACCCACACTACTTACTTCAGTACAGAGAGATTTGGATGTAATCTAATTACAAAATGGGTTCCAAACTAGTCAAAGGACAGAGTGAAGATTTTGGTGAGAAGAAAACCAATTCCATAGTTTCTGTCTTCTACTTAAAGTATCTTCCAGTGTTTTTCTCTGTGAATTTGGTGTTTTCTCTTCACCCATACAGGCAGCTAGTTTGGGCTTCCCTTTACCACAGAGCTATGCCCTTCTCTGAGGAAGGACACAGACTCTAGGATGCATCTAAGGAGATAATGGGATAATCAGGCTTCTTAAGCCTGCGAAATGCCAGAAGCGGTTCTTCTTTTCCACATATGAGTCGATCACATCACCAGGACTGGATGTGAGGAAGAAATATTGAAGTCATGTCCAGCAGTAATAAAAAGGTCATTGATATTGAATTGGTTTCATGGACAAGGTAAAAGAAGCCAAAGCATAGAAATAATAGGGCAGAAATCGGTCATTCAATGTTGAGACCAAATATCTTAAATTACATATAGCCATGAACCACTTAATGACAAGGACAGAACAATTTCTTTATCATGTGAAGACTGTAGAGTGTGTTTACCCAAACCTACATGGCATGGAACAAACACTAGGCATGGATGTTTTATCAAGTGGCATGGTAAAAATGGCAATGTGATTTTATTGTTAACAACACAGAATACTGTTTTACAGTAAAGTGATTTTAATAAATAAAAATATTGTAGTATAACAATAATAAAATATAGTATAGTCAATACATAAAGCAGACATTATCAAATATTTCATTCTGCACATAATTGCATGTGCTGTATTTCACCTGAATGGTAGAACAGTAAGTTAGGTTACACCACCACCATCACAAGCACATGACTTTATGGTGGCTAAAATGTGATAGATTTTTTCATCTGCATTATAATCTTATAGGACCAAGAGTAGATATTTGGTTCATTTTTACTAAAATATCACTCAGTGGTACATGATTATACATGATGATATTATAACTTAGATTATTGCTAAGTTGTATGGTCACAGTTATAATATAACTTATTTTACTATTTTCTAAGTTGGAGCTCAGAGAAGTTAAATGAATTACCTGGAAACAAGTAATAGGAGAGTTAATAGTTCACAAAACAGCACAAGCCTTGATTATTTAACAATATATTTCCTATTACACTTTAGAGTAAACCCTTGAAGGGAGCAACACATTGCCATGTCTGAGACAATCTTTCCACATGGGACAAGCCTGGTATCTAAGGCCTATCTTCAGGGCCATCCCCAGCTATCAGTGACCACCCACTACCAGTGTGCAAGCAGTGCCAGGAGTAGATGTCACCTGGTGATTCTCTCCTGATGGCAAAAGTGGCTTATTGATTTCATCGACTTGGAAATATTTTCGACTTCATTTTAACCTATAAAACCATTTCCCCATTTCAAAACTTGCTTCCTTTTTGATGGTTCCTTTGACCATACTGTCTTGGTTGGAGTGATAGTACACTCATATAATAAAATTTTACCAAATACCTACAACAGTTTGAGTCAATCTCATAGCACAAAAATATAACAATCCATGGCCCCAATCTGACCTTAATCAACTTGCTTCAGTTGTGTAGAAAGAAATCAACAGCCACATTCCATTGCCGCAAACTTACAGACATTTTATAAAGTGGCTTCTTCCAAGAGTCAGTGAATCTTGAAACCAGATGAACTGCCTTCTGAGCTTGTAACAATAATCACCATCAAACTGAGATAATTAGCTCTTTGAAACTCAAGTTTCCCCACATTTAAAATGAAAACAATGAACCTAGTTTGCAGGTTTGACATTATTTTATGATAAAATATCTACCACTCTGCATGGCACACAGATCACCTTAAAGTAGGATTTTTAACAAATCTCAAAGGTTTCAGGAATAAGCAGGAGAGCCGCATCCAAATCTGACTTCTTTGTTTGCAGATAGTATCATATGGCCAAGTTAATTTGCTCTGTGTATCGAAATGTCTGGGAAATATAAACAATAGTAGAATTCATTTCTTGAAGCTTTTGTAGTGGTCAAATGAAGTAATATCACAGAACACTTAACACAGAGCCCAGCATACAGAAAACACTCGATTCAGAGTTATTATCTTGATTTAGGAGCATAATGTGTGAATTCTTAACATCAATTGGATCATATGATTTATCCAAAGATCTATTTGAACTATATGATCCCATTGGTTAGTAGGTATTAAATGAGAATCGAGAAAAGCTTCTCTGAAATTAATGATTGTAAGAACGTAGTACCTCCAAGAAGCTGCCCCGCAGCCTCTATCCCACATTTCTATCAAAGTAAGCCTATCATTGGTCGTATGTTCACTGAGCCACATGGTAATGTGCCGGCAGAGCTAAAGATTAACAGGAAAGGCACAAAGTGTGGGCATGAATTCTTTGGTCTCATTAGGGGGTGAAACATGCAAATGAAGAGTCCCAATTTGGTGGAGTATGTAGTTATTATTAGGGGTCTCTGAGGACACAAAGGATGCAGGTTAACCCTGTCCAAAAACAGAAAACCAACAGTAAAGAGAAGTTCCCTCGGAGAGGCTGAATGGGAAATCAGACGTAGGCAGCTGGGGATTAATGGGTAGAATGGAGAGAAGGGTCAGCACAGCAGAGGAGTTAACACCTACCAGCAAACAAGAAATGTTCCATGGGGGACGAAAGGGAAAGTTTGAGACAGTCTGTGTTTATGATATAGAAGTAAATCTGGGAAATATTTGAAGAATAAGTTGCCTAGGAATTTCATCTAAATTTTAGTGATTCGTAATATTTTGGGATCATAAATACATTTCAATTTCTGACAGTGTATTTCACTGTCTCTTTAGGAAAAGATATATACATATGTTGATATAAATACCTGTTTTTTTTTTTTTAATTTGAAAGACAATAAAACAAAAGGGGGCAGTACAGAGCAGATCAGAACAGGACAACATCGGCAACACAGTACTTTACATTAAGTCAACTGGACATCAACAGTAGCTAACACCATATCTCTTACTCTGCTATAGTTGAGCATAGTTTCAAATACAATAATATCAAACATAACACAATAGTATAAAGCCATGCATAGAGTGAAAGAATTACAGGGCTTTCTGAACC